>VIAB01005291.1:8297-19810 GCA_009801035.1 Oophaga pumilio | reverse complement strand
TCAAGAGTGCCTCTCCATCAGTGGCCTTGTTCCAACACAGAAATTTTCAATTGGAGGGTTAAATGTCTCCATTGCCTTGCATTAGGAATGCATAGTCTTGTAAAAAGAATTTTTGGTCAGTTTCCATATTTTGCTAATTTCTAAGGGGAAACCAAAGTTGGGAGCAGGTGGGCATTATGGGTGGGCATTATGTGAACAAATGGTCAAATTGTACTGCACTAGGTTGCACAGTCTGTATTTGGCCATAGGGTTGTATTGCGCTGTAATCTTTCAGTATTAAGTTTTGCCTGTGTTTCTTTTCTTTCTTCAGCAATCAATTTAAGAAGTTTCCACAAATGACCTCATATCACAGGATGCTTTTGCACCGTGCTGCTGCCTATTTTGGCATGGATCATAACGTAGACCAAACGGGCAAAGCCGTAATCATTAATAAAACCGGTAACACACGAATGTAAGTCCACCCACTGCACACTATGTCCCCAATTCATTATTTGCTGTTTTTTGCTTTGTGGAATTCATTGCCATTCTGCGTGCTAAATCCTTCAAACTGGCACATACGGTTCATGAATTTTCCGTAAAAAAAAATGAGCCGAGACGCGCCAAATTTTGCGACTTTTTAAAAAGTCTTGATTGATGAATAAAATGAAAACATCTGGAACCGCTGAACTCCACCAATAAATCGGGAAAAAAAGAACGAAAAACACAAGCGAGCACGTAAAGTAGACTTCAAAAAAGGTGCAAATAGAATAATGAATTGGGTGCAAAGAAAAGGGCCCAGAACTTGACGACAAATGGACAAGGCATTGATGAATCAAGGCCTATAACTAGAATGTGGCTTTTAATTATATTTCAGTATGGCAATCTCTAGATCTTCATCCTTGACGATCACTTTTCACTATGGTGATTTGAATAGGACCACCACAATATGTAGAAAAGCAGAAGATGGGTACAAAGGCTGACGACTAGATTATTAATGACCTGCTGTTCCTTCCAGTCACCAGCAGCAAGGATTAGGGCACATTTACGTGTGCCGACCACAGTAGTTAAATGACCACCAATGTTGGGTTTACTAGCCTGTTTAGACAAGCACGATGCGCTGCGCGATAAAACGCAAGTGTGAAAGTAGCCTAACACTGTATTAGTGTAGTGTAGAGGCCTGCTCCCTTTTTAGTGCACCACCATTAGACTCTTGCTAACTACCAACGAGTACAGTGTGCACCCATCCATCAGTCCCTTGCCCAACGAATAGAGCGATAAAGCCCAGATGTGAACATGTCACTTCTTTAAATTACGTCTGCAGCTTGGAGGAACTAGAACTCAGGTCCTCTTAGTGGTCATAGGACCCCCAGCTATCAGACTATTCTGTGTATAGGTGATAAATGCTATTTGTGGGAAAACTTTTAAGCTCCTGTAGACTGACACTTTTCACAACTTTCTATTTTACTGACTGATCCTACATGCAGAAAGCTGTGTCCATAAAAATATGGTTTGACAAGTGTGGTGTGAAGGTACCAGAGAGTGGTCTTCAGAGCGCCCTTACCCAAACCACATGCCATCCCTCTGATTGCAGAGAGACCACAGATTGCCTTTTTGCTGTATGAGAAATAATCCCACTGACAGGCTACATGTTCATGTTAAAAATCATTTCAAAATGCTGAAGGCAAAATCAGATATAACAAAATCTAATACACATAATGGTTAGGTATCCCACCTACTCGTCCACACAGAAGACAGAATCCATGAGGCTCAACATTGCAGTAAATGGCTGACTTAAAGTGACTTACAAATACAAGTGGGACGACTATTCTACAGTTTCATGTCTTGTGAAATTTTCACCTGGCCTCATAGGAAGGGGGGATTGAGCACAATAGATAACTCCCCCATATTGCTTGATTAGTATGCAATGTATCAATGCTTCACACAAAATATCAGAACGCCTATTAGCTCCAAATAAACTAACATTTAGAAATAGAGAAATTAAGTCCCACTGGGCCTAAAGCATCTGCACTAGTTATCCATTTTGCTTCACACTCTAGGAGTTTGTATGAGGATAATTCCCATTACAAGGAGCAATCGCATGTTGTTAACTTGCAAATATCCTTCCCTCATATGGGTATAAACCAGAGTACTAATTTTGCTGATGGCAACTGCCTGCGCAAAGTGACAGTGCATATTGTTAATCAATGGTTGGCCTATGGACATTTATTCCAGTTCGTCCCATAGACATGGAGAGAAGCCATAGTGCTAATACGAGACCACCTCTTCATTGACATTCTAGATCGGCAGCTTGGTTCTGGTCATCTTGGGGTTAACAGAGTTTTAAAACTGTAATGGGGAGCGGAACACTACAGGTATTCCAGTCTTTGGGCGCGTGGTTGGAGTAAGCCAATCAACATTGGAAATGCTTCACTCCTGTCTGTGCTGGCTTAGGAAGAGTATAAAGGGCTGCTTTACTTGTGATCGCAGATATAGTTATATAAATTTTCCTTGGTTTGTCAGACCTGAACAAAGATTCTCGGAGCACATCAAAGATGAAAAGAGCTGCGAATTTCAGCAAAGGTTCATCCTAAAGCGAGATGATGCCAGTATGGACCGTGATGATAATCAGGTAATGATGATTTCTGTATTCTCTGCATAAATGCCTGTCTTCACGTCATGTCTGTGTGCTCACATCTGTAACTAAATATTGCACTGGCCATGTCCCTTAATTTTATAAATTTTTAATTTGGCTAAGGAACAGAAACAAAATCTTTGGGTTTTTATTGTGTGTCCTACCATTGATTCATATATGTACAGCATGTCTATATCATATGTAGTGATGAGCGAACGTGCTCGTGTGCTAATAGTATCCGAGCACGCCGAATATATTCTATGTTCAAGTCGCCGTGGCTGCATGTTTTGCGGCTGTTCGACAACTGCAACACATGCATAAATTGCCTAACAAACCTGCTATCCATGCATATTTTGTGGGTGTCGAACAGTAACATACAGGGGCTTCTTACAAAATTAGAAGATCATCAAAAAGTTAATTCATTTCAGTTCTTCAATACAAAAAAGTGAAACTCCTCTATTATATGGAGTCATTACAGATTGACCTATTTCAAGTGTTTATTTCTGTTAATGTTGATGATTTTGGCTTACAGCCAATGAAAACACCAAAAGTCATTATCTCAGTAAATTAGAATGCTTTATTACACCAGCTTGAAAAATTATTTTAAAATCTGAAATGTTGGCCTACTGAAATGTATATTCAGTAAATGTACTCAATACTTGGTCGGGCTCCTTTGGCATCAATTACTGCATCAATGAGGCGTGGCATGGAGGCGATCAGCCTGTGGCACTGCTGAGGTGTTATGGAAGCCCAGGTTGCTTTGATAGCAGACTTCAGCTCATCTGCATTGTTGGGTCTGGTGTCTCTCATCTTCCTCTTGACAATATTCCATAGTTCTCTATTCTCTTATGAGGTTAAGGTCAGGCGAGTTTGCTGGCCAATCAAGCACAGTGATACTGTTGTTTTTAAACCAGGTATTGGTACTTTTGGCCATGTGGACAGGTGATGAGCACACCGAGGATACATGCTCGTATAACACCTTATCCGAGCACCTTCGCTCATCACTAATCATATGCCTTAAATGACTGACCAATGCAAGTCCCATCACTGAACCACCATACTTCTCTCAAATACGAGGAGGCTCCACTGACACCCATCTTGTAGCCTGTAGTAATGGAGAGGTGGCTACGTATGCTCATCTCTTTACAGGATAGGGCCCTATCCTTGATATAGTTACAAGTTTCCATGATGGCATTTGCATCTACAAATATATGAAGCTGAAAATTTTTCTTCTCCACTCTCAGGTTTGTTTCCCTTCTCGGTGGAGAGGCTTTGCCATGAGGTCTTTGGACAATTACCTATTTTTCCACCCTCTAAAACTGATTCTGTAACTTATTGTTTTTTTTTTCTAGTCACTTCCACTATTCCTGTTATTTTCACATTTTATAGATCAGAGTTCCTTTGCAAGATGGGAGACGGAGCAAATCTATAGAGGAGAGAGAAGAAGAATATCAACGAGTACGGGAAAGGATTTTTGCAAGAGAGGTAAATGGCTTTTCTTCTGCCCATTTTATTCCTTTTGATTGATTCACTTCTAATGGAGATAATCTATAATCTGCGTTGCCTTTGAAGTGTGTTATTTGTACATAGTTAAAGCCGCTTATAGTCCTACTTGTTTCATGTTCTGTTATGCCGGTTGTCTAGGCAGAATTGTAGGCTACAGTGCCAATTTGGTAAATAGGGGCCCTACTCAGTAATACTTGCATATCAGAAAGGGGTTGTTCTCGTTCAGTAAATGGAATGTCCCCAGCTCCAGGATAGTAATAAGAAACCGTTTCTATACTCGCACTCACCAGGTCCACCAGCGAGTCTCTGCTGCTGCCCCGGTCCCGTTGTTGGCTGTGGCGCAGGCATTACGTTGACAGCGCGATGGCCAGTCTGTGAGCCCAGCGACTTTGCCAGTATAAATGGATTGATTGTCACAGCCAATGCCAGACACCGGGAGCAGTGGTGGAGACACGCAGGTGGATCCAAGGAAAGGTAGTACAGCGCGGATTGTGCCTTCATAATGACCTGCAGCTGGGAGCATACATTTACTGACAGGGTGCAACCCCTTTAAACACCATAGTTGTGGTATGGGAACACTGTAAGCACTAGTAGTGTCTGATCGTACTGTTTGTTTTTTATTTTTTAGTTTGCCCAAAATGGTCATATTCCTGATAACAGGTAAGCCATGTAAAATCTAGCTGGCCTATAGTGAGCAACTAACGACATTCACAGATCATGGCTATTATTTGTGTGTGTGTAGCATGGGACCAGGTAATGTCTGCATAACATTGCACAGGGGCACAGCCGAATGTGAAGAATATCTGATGTCCTTTATACTTGAGGTTTCGCTAGTACCAATCCTGGAGATTTTCCGTAGGCTGATGGATGCATTTAAGCTCAAACGTTTTAGTGGCAAATGATACAAATTCTTTACAACTGGAGCCACAAAATGATGCAGTTTTAAATGAGGTTTTCACTTGTAAGGTGACAGTGATGTGATACCCTAGCATATCAGTGGGGATGTGACCAGTTTAAGGTCTGGTCCAGACAGCCGTATTTCATGTTCCACATGCAGACTGCAAAGCCTATACTTAACTGAACATACAGCCTCTTATATGCCTATGAAGCTGTAGGTTTGAGAAATATGACTGTCTGAACCCAGCCTTACTCCCACAGATCCTGAGAATATAATGCTTACTGTTGTGATTTGTCCCATGACTGTTGCACCCCAGGCCAGCCCCAGCTGTGCATGCACCTGAAACTGGATCCCTTGACTCTGGATTGACTTGAATGGAGCCCCACTGCAGACCCCTCTAAAACCACGGGCCGCTGTGCAAGAATAGCCATGAAAAGGGGGCGCATCACTGCACCAGCTGTACTAATTTTATTCTGAGGATCAGTAGGGTACCAGAGGCTAGACACCCCCAGAGATCATGAAGTGATAGACATGGTGAAACCCCTGTACATCCGCTGTACTTCCGTTTTCTCTTACATGAAGTACCACCTTAAAATGCCAAACTCAATACTATTTTTCCCTCCCTCTTAATATAACCTGCAGACTCTACCGCGAAGGCTTTTCCACTCTCTCTCACAAAAGGAGACAATTGTTTAGGTACCTTCTATGTTGTGTACTATAAATATTCTATGTCCAGGTCACTGGTGCCCACATCCTCCTCGCATGGCTGCTTGTGAGGGTCTTCTTGACATGTAGTCTGTTGCAATCGTCCTGTTCTGCAATGTGGGAAGGTTGCCCTGTAATTTATTTCCATCAGAAGACTGGTATTCATGGCTGCTCCATCATTTTTTGTTTTCTTGTGTGATGTTCTGTCTGGTTTGGAGCCCTGTGCAGCCATTGTTGTGTCCATACAGTAGGGCATGATGCGTCTATAACAGTGTGATCGCCGTAAGATTTTCCTGCTGGTGTTTGATTGTCTTTCTAGGTAAAGTTTCCAATTATTTCCAGTTCTTGCCATTGTTTTGGAGATGGACCCCGGACTGGCTTCCAAGCATCAAGTTGTCATGAATGTCCAGTTTCTAGTTCATCATGCATTGGGCTGTCAGAGTTGCATGTTCAGTTATTGATGTGCGGTTTAACATTGACAGAAGCTGGATCTATTGTAGCTTTCGCATTATCTTATGCTGGGCATACACTAGAAGTCCAGAGTGTGAGCCTTTAGAGGCTGGGTGACAGTCATACCTCAAATTTCCCATAATTAGAAGATAACGGTCTTGTCGTGGTGATCTGAGTGTAATCATGACCAGTTGATCTGCAAATACCTTGGCACATTTGTGTGTCATGATTTTCTAATTTTCATTCTGTATCCATCACACTTTTAAGTATAACGAAACATTAATAAACGCTCTGTAGCCGCCTTAGTGGCCGTCTTTAAGACCTCTAGTGTATGACCAGAAACCCAACACTGCCTGTCTTATTTCTTGCCGTACAGTAAATGTTGGCCTTGGCTCTGTCTACATCGGCCAGATTTCACTTGATTTTTGCTGATGTTAAACCTCTTTTGACTTGTGCTGCAAATCCTAAAAAACCTGTAGATGCCTAGTTCAAGTCAACCATGAGGGGAACTTTTCCCATTTACTGATGCTCCCATAGACGCTCTTAAAATGTCATCTATAACTGTTGATTTCTAGGACAGTTTTTCCATGCATCTCATTCATATATAAGATGGATAGAGTAACCTATATTTGTCTTCATAACGTGTGGAAAAGCACAGTCTCGGTTATATGCATTACAGCTATGGGGAGGCAGAGTTAAGAGAATTGCTGAGTGTTTAAGCACTGGACACATTGGAGATCCCCGGAGTTGCAGGAAGCCTCCTGAAGGAGCACATTTAGCTCACATCCATTCCTTTCTCTCCCACTCACATGGCTGCTCAGCTCAGTGTGCTTGGACTCTTAAAGGGAATCTATCACCAAATCTGAGAGTACAATAATGTAGATTCAGAGACACTGACTCCAGCGATGTGCGACTGAGCTACCTACAGCGGTTATGATAAAATCAATGTTTTATCAGCAGGAAGAAATCGCTAAAGAACCAGTAAGCCTGCTGCCATGTGGTCCTCCATTTTCATGAGCTCTGTGCCCACCCATACTGCTGACAGCTTTTTGCCTATGCACAGTGTACACAGAAAGCTGCCAATCAGTGGTGTGGGTGGGGTTATACAGAGCTCAGCATTCAGAGAACTGTTAGATTTGCAGCAGATAAAACAGGGATGTTATCTAACCTTCAACAAGCAGTCCAGTAAGTGATACATAGCTGGAATCGGTCTCTCTGTCCCTTCATCAAGCGGCCCTCAGATGAGGTAGCTAAAAGCTGGTGACAGATTCCCTTTAATATGGAGTGGTGGGTGGGCCGCTGCCAGGCACCTCTGTTGCCATTTTGCAAACAAGTGATTATGTGTGTTGAAATCCCACATGCCCAATTCTTTCATACTTCAATATTTGCATCTACTCCGTTCACATTAGATGGTAGATTTGGTCTACCAGGGAGCCGACATTCACCTAATGTGCAGGCCCATCTTCACAAGAGGACATTGGAGGTGACTGAGGGCTCTGATGTATTCTGACAATCCGGGTTATGCACTTATGTTCTGAGAATAATGAACTGAAACAATCCGTGCTTCCCCTGTAGAGGCAGCCGAGACCTGCTGAATCGTGGCTCCGGCAGCCGTCAGAGCAGCACTGAAAGTGAATTAAAGTCCCTGGATCCAAGACCATGGAGCAGCACAGACTCTGATGGCTCCTGCCGCAATATGCGTCCTCCAGTTACCAAAGCCAGCAGCTTCAGTGGAATCTCCATCCTGACCAGAGGAGACAGTATTGGCAGCAACAAAAGCACGACCAACCGCACTGGCCGACCAGGTAAGATCCACATCGCACATGTTTCACAGCCACAATTCCCGGACTGACCACAGGTCTCCTGACCCAAACTAACAGCGTCCGGGGTGTATATCATACTGTTCGAGTCGCGACACCCTCACTTGCCCTGGCACTGGTGGATATAATGCAGATGAGAAGATATGCAGGATCAGGTGATAATAGTTTCTATAGCTGGCGGTTCTTCCTTCCCTTTTCTTATGGTTAACTGAATTGTGTGAATACTTCATTATCCAGTTTATCGTGTCCTTATTTTGTGGTCGTTTCCATGGAAACAGCAATGAGCAAATCTGTCTAGGGATTTGTTTTAAAGTTTGCTTTAAATATATTTGAGAACTACCATTGTATTACCTATGCTTTACTGCTATCTTGCGCTTTCTTTTTTTTTTTCTTTCCCCCTTTTATAAATATTGCTGTGACAGATGCATGGCTTGTTTCTTCCCAGGTTTGCCATTAGGTACTCCAGAAGTATGCAGCCAAGCTTCCTCCGCTCAGCAGTCTACTCGAAGCATAATGAATTGCACTGCACCGCAACATCCCCATCCTCACCAGCCACTGCCACCCACTCCGCAGCAGCAGTCCATGAGTAACCACTTAATGTCACAGGTGAGCAGCGCAGTGTCCCCTGCAGGTCAGCCGCTACTTCTCTCACTTTGTTGAACTTCTGGCTCTCAGGGTTTTCTCAACTTTTGTCTCAGATTTAATGTTGGATTTCATTTCTAGCTATATTTACCTGTGGCTGATCATTGCTTATACTGTCCACCTTCTCTGTTCTACCGCATGGTCTTTGGTTGTAACCCTTTCACTGCCTGGAGAAATATTCCACTTTAGACAAACACAAAAAGCACCATGGGGTATTTCCACATTGTGTTTAATATCCATAATGTTTTATAATGTATGAGGCTAAAAGTCTGGCCAAAGTAACACCTCCTAAAAGTGTAAGAAATCCTACGCTGCTTATACCTGTGCCAACTCGCCTGTTAAGTTGTCAGTCACTGAGTCAGCAGATGATCTGTTTAGTGCACAGGCTAATAGAATATGACCTGTCCCCCTCCATCAGTATCCATACAGGCCCATTTCATCACTGATTACATTGGAAATGTGAGATTACGCAAATTCATGTAATTTTCGGACACCTCTGACAAAACGGGAGCTATTTGGACGTAATGTGGAGGCACACCCTCGTATAATTCATGACAACCTGTGCCGTACCTTATGCCTCAAATCTTACTCCAGTTTTTGACTGGGGTAAGATTTGCAGCAAGGCTCACACCACTTTTAAGACATTCATCAAGTAGGGTGCGCCACTTAATGAATCCGATATCTCTTACACGAACACACCCCATCTTCAAGACTGGTGTCAACAATGCCGGTTTTTATGAATTGGGGCCATCAACTCTGGTAAGAGAAGGGATATGCTGGAGGCTGTACAAGGGGAGGTGAGAATTAGGGTATGTGCCCATGATCAGGAACTGCTGCGGGTTTGACGCTGCATATTTGTGCAGCGTCAAACCTGTGGTGGCCAGCTGTGACAGCATAGTGGATGGGATTTTAAGAAATTCCATGCCCATTATTCTTTCGCGAATCACCTGCGGAGACTGACATGCGGCGCGTCTTTCCAGACAACAGCATGTTAATTTGTAGCTTCTCTGCAAGAGAAATGTAATCAAGAATGTATTCGATTCGGTAAATCCGCACGGTTCAGTGAACACATGCAGATTTACCTGCGTTCAATAGAAGGCAGCGCTTTGGACGCAGCTAACATACTCTGCGTCCAAAGCGCTTCTAGTTCAGGATCGTGGCCACCCAGCCTAACACATTCTGGATTTGCTGCGGTTTTTACACTGCGTACTTATGCAGCGTCAAAAACGCAGCAGCTGGATGTTACTGCATGGTGGATGGGATTTTTAGATATCCCATATCCACTGTGTGTCTATGGGCACCCGCGGATCACCCGCAGAAACCAACATGCGGTGCGTCTTTTAGATCCGCAGCATGCCAATTTCTTTTGCTAGTACACATGTAGATTTTCCCCCATAGACTTGAATTAATGAGGAAAATCCGCATGTGTAAATGAACATAAATACATGTCTGCTAATTTGTATAATATGTGTGGAAATTCTGCGACTTCATAACCGCAGCAGATCCTGAACATGGCAGCGTACCCCAACGGCATTAACAGGAAGAAAGTGCCCTCTCATTTCCCCCAATATCACTTGCAGCCCCCTTACTCATCCCTTCTTTATTGTAACACCACAATCCCTGGTCTCAAACGAGTGCAACCCCCTGATTACTGCGTCTAATAGCTTTGAAAGCCAAGCTCTTTGCTCTAATATTCTAGCTGTGACTATTGCATATGTCCTTGACAGTGAAGGTGTTAGGTGCTTATATACGTAGAGGCTTGTCTGTTTCCCTTCCCATGTATGAACACTGACCAAATACAGATTTAACTTGGTGGATAGATCCGTAGATGGGAAGATTTGAAGCTTATGGATCTTCCTTTGCAGCAATGTTTCTCATTTCCAGTCCGCAAGACCCACCAACAGGTCAAGTTTTCAGGATTTCCTTAGTATTGCTCAGGTGATAAAATTAATGCTTGAGCAGGTGATGAAATTATCACCTGTGCAATACTAAGAGCCTGTTGGTGGCTCTTGAGGACTGGAGTTCAGAAACGCTGCCTAAGGCTAGTTTCACACTTGCGGATGGAGGTGCTGCGTACTTCCTTCGTGAAGCTCCGCCCACCGCCGCACCTCCTCCGGTCAGCTCCGCCTACGTCTGCATGCGGCCTGCGTACCTATATTTAACATGGGTACGCAGGGCCATGCGGATGCGTACACATGCGTCGTTTTGACGGTGCGGCGACCTGTGCCGAACGCAACATGTTGCATTTTGTCGCGGTTGCCGCACCGTCATAACGAAGCATCTGCATGGCCCTGCATACCCATGTTAAATATAGGTACTCCGGCCGCATGCAGACGTAGGCGAGCTGACCAGAAGAGGTGCGGCGGTGGGCGGAGATTCACGGAGGAAATATGCAGCACCTCCATCCACAAGTGTGAAACCAGCCTTACGACATCTTATTAGTGTATAGGTCTGTGCACACACTGCAAGTTTTTTTTCTGCACAGATATCCCAAAACCTGAAGGATTTCCTAGTACCTGAGCGTGAATGAGAATCCTGAAGTCTCATGCACATGTGGCTTATTTTATCCTTGCAGATTTAGATCTGCAGCATGTCAATTCTTTCAGTGGTTTTGCTGCATGTCTCACCCATACTAATGAATGGTAAAACCGCATCAAAAACCCATGTATTTTATCCTGTGTATTTTGTGCCAACACATCCGTATTTGCAGTAGATTTTACTGCTGCAAATACTGAACGTGTGCACGTTAAAAAAATCCTTCTCTATTATAACTTCCTTCTCCCCTGGTGGTGAATCGGTCGTGGACAGCTATGTGTCTTACTAGAGACCCTCTATAACAGTATTCCCCAACTCCAGTCCTCAAGGCCCACCAACAGGTCAT
>VIAB01005290.1:40322-52159 GCA_009801035.1 Oophaga pumilio | reverse complement strand
AAAAAAAAAAGACCACTACCATAATAAAAACATAACAGTACAACAGTAAAGAAAAGACTTGAAACTGATGGCCTCATTTAGGCCTTAGGGCATAAGGGTTTCGAGAGTAACCATCCACCGTGTCTCTTTTTGTAATAACTTCTTTTTGAGGTTACCTCCTCGAATACCCATGTAAACGTGATCAATACCTCTGACGGCAAAACCCATGGGGTTACCGTCATGTGATTCAAGAAAGTGTTTTGGAATTGTTTTTAAAGAACTAGGGTCGGAACAATTAGCAGCACTTCTAATATCCCTGACATGTTCTTGTACCCGTATTTTAAGAGACCTAGTCGTCATGCCAATATAAATACGTTCGCAAGGGCAGCTGGCATGATAGATCACTGCCTCAGTGTTACAAGTAATGTGATGTACTATTTTGTAACTTTTATCCCTGGCAGAGTTGTAAAATTCTTTAGCCCTAGGAATAAATTGGCATGCAGAACAATTTCCACAAGGGAAGCTGCCCCAAGGGGGGCCTTTCCTGCTAGTACCAAAAAAGTTAGTTTTGGGGGGTACATAATGACTTTTGCAGAGTATATCATTCAAGTTACGTGATCTGCGCCAAGTAATAGAAGGAAAGGGAGCTAGTTGTCGAGTTAAAACTTTATCTGTCAGAAGTATTGGCCAGTGTTTTTTAAGAATTTTATTGATTTCCATCCAATTACAATTAATGTTGGTAATAAACCTGGGTCCTGAAACATCATGACTAGCTTTCTTATTTTTGGAAGTTTGGGTTAGGAGAGTCGATCTATCCGAATTATAGGCTCTGGTGTAGCCTTTAATGATGTCTCTATTAGGATAGCCTCTATTTCTAAACAGCAGGGACAGGGAAGATGGTTAAAATTGATGGGAAGATGGATGGAGCCAAATACAGGACCATTCTTGAAGAAAACCTGTTGGAGTCTGCAAAAGACCTAAGACTGGGATGAAGATTTGTCTTCCAACAAGACAATGATCCCAAACATAAAGTAAAATCTACAATGGAATGGTTCACAAATAAATGTATCCAGGTGTTAGAATGGCCAAGTCAAAGTCCAGACCTGAATCCAATCGAGAATCTGTGGAAAGAGCTGAAAACTGCTGTTCATAAATGATCTCCATCCAACCTCACTGAGCTCGAGCTGTTTCCCAAGGAAGAAAGGGCAAGAATTTCAGTCTCTCGATGAACAAAACTGATAGAGACATACCCCAAGTGACTTACAGCTGTAATCGCAGCAAAAGGTGGCGCAACAAAGTCTTAAGTTAAAGGGGCAGAATAATATTGCACGCCCCACTTTTCAGTTTTTGTATTTCCACAAAAATTTAAAATAACCAATAAATTTTGTTCAACTTCACAATTGTGTCCCACTTGTTGTTGATTCTTCAAAAAAAAATTAACATTTGGTATCTTTATGTTTGAAGCATGATACGTGGGAAAAGGTTGAAAAGTTCCAGGGGGCCGAATACTTTCGCAAGGCACTGTATATTTAATTTCCCAGAGGACAATGTCATGGCTGATAAGACTCCTCACACCAGAGCTTGTCAGGCATGTCATTCTCCACAAGGAGAGGTTACCTTTTAGATTTATGTATTGATTAAAGAAGCACTCTCATCATTTTTTTATCTTAATATATTGCAATCATCATATTATACAGCACTTTGTACTTTAAATTGCTAATTTCCCTTTCTACGCAGCTAATTCACATGTTTTCTATTAGGTCTAAAGGTACTGCCACACTAAACAATCCCGCTAGCGATCACGATAAAGACGCATACTAATGCGATCGCTAGCGGGATAGTTTCAATATCGCTAGTAGCGGCTTAACTTAGCGATGTCGTTAAGGACGCTATCGCGGTTAGCGATCTCCTTAACGACTTTAGCGGTACAAAATACCGCTAAATCGCTAACAAAAAGGTGCTACACTCAGCGATATATACTTACCAGCGGGACGCCAACGATAAAAATAGGGTCCGGAACGATGAGAACGACGAACGAGATCACAGCAGGATCTCAGCAGGGGCCACGTCGTTGCTACATGCCACACAGAACAACGTCACTAACGAGATCGCTAAATAGTGACGTTTTTTAGCGACCTCGTTAGCGACGCTGTTTAGTGTGGCATACCCTTAAGACATCTTGAGATTAATAACTGACTAGCTTCTAAGCTGTATGTAGAAACAGGAAGTCAGTTTTTCCTTTATCAGTCATGAGTCACTGCAAAAGTCAATGGCAGGGGGAAGGACAAAGCAGCTGGTTTAGAAGTTGAAGAGGGGAATGATTTTTGCATGCACAAGATACTTCCTGTTTCCACATAGAGCAGAGAAAAGAGAAGGATTAGCTGGGTAGAAAGGCAAAATGAGCAATTGTAAGTACACAGGGCTGTATAAAATGGCAATATATTAAAAGGATAAAAACTTTGTAGGGAGGGCTTCTTTAATGTTAAAGGATGATAGTTCCCAGAGACAACCCTAGTACTGCAGTTCTTTACTTGCTCTCACACACTCTTGGTTTTGTAATTTTACTTTTTTGTGCAGCACTCTGTCTCCGAAATACTTTGTCATGCTCACGATCATGCTATTATTTGCCTGTGAATAACAATAAGTATTGAGGCATAAATGTTTTTTCTTATCTCCAGCAGGTGGAAACATTGGTGAGACTATTCCGAAAAGACACCTTGTTTGGCATCCGGACATTGGAACAGAACACAACATGGTTGTCCAAAATTCTTCTAGAGAAAGCCTCACCACACAAACTCTATCTCCACTTTCTCTGAAAGGAGATCTACCATGTGATCCCTCCAGTCACATAAAACAATTCTCAGAAGCTTCATTAATTATGACGCAGAACCTTATTACCAAAAATCTACCCTCGGTGCTTTGCCCTGGAGATCTGTCGTCTAGTCCCTCCAATAACCTGAAACATTCTCCTGATCTGTCCCATATTTATACAGAGAGCATGGGGGGTAAAAGGTTTTCGTGTTCAGCATGCGGTAAGTGGTTTACACAGAAGTCGAATCTCATCGTGCATCAGCGAATTCATACAAGAGAGAAGCCATTTTCGTGTTTGGAATGTGGGAAATCTTTTAGTCACAAGTCAAATCTCGTTCAACATCGGAGAATTCACACAGGCCAAAGGCCTCATACGTGTTCAGAGTGCGGCAAGTGCTTTATTAAAAAGTCCGATCTTGTTAAACACCAGAGGACACATGGATTGGTGAGGCCGTTTTCATGTTCAGAATGTGGGAAAAGTTTCACACTAAAATCGGACATGGTCAGACATGAGAGAAACCACACGGGGCAGAGGCCATTTATTTGTTCAGAGTGTGGAAAATGTTTTTCCCTGAAGTCAGATCTGGGCAGACATGAGAGAATCCACTCAGGCCACAAGCCCTTCTCATGTTCCTACTGTGGAAAGTGTTTCACCCTCAAATCGAATCTTCTCACACATCAGAGAATCCACACAGGAGAGAAGCCATATTCCTGTGTTGTGTGCAATAAATCTTTTACTCACAAATCAAATCTTGTTCAGCATCGGAGAATCCACGCAGGAGAAGGACATGTTCCAGGCAATGAACATGGTAACTGTTCTTTTTTTTTAATCAGAAGTGTCTATTGCACAGCCCCATCTTTCACTTAGGGCCTTTATTGTTTATAGGGTCTTATGTAATATGTCTTACATGAAAAGGAAAGCACTTTGATATGAGATAAACATATACCTCATAACTCCAGGTAATCATATTTAGCAGTAAAATTGCACATTAAATGGATTAAGCCCTACACGGACAACCCCTTCTTAAATACTATATTCCCCAGTGTAAACTAAACATAAGTCACCTTTCACTTCGGTGCAGTCATAGCGATGTCGGTGCTCTGTGTCCTCCAGGGCTCGCTTGATAATGGCTGCATTGCACAGGAGGCATAACAGTAAGTGGTTGCTGATGGCTTACTTTGTTCACACTTCCTTCAGATGAACCTTTTATGTCCAAAAAACCTATGAGAACTGCAGTTAATTAGCGGCCGTTGGTTGGCTGCAGTGCTGACGTGGCATAATGTCACACCAGCCCTCGGAGCAGCGCTGGTGCTGTAGGTGAGCAGCTACTTTATATAGTATTTAAGATGGGCTTGTTCGAGTACTAGACAACCCCTTTAATTGGGAAAATTAGTGATTGGTATGTGTATATCACAAGTTCCTGAGAGTAGCCAATGACTGTAACTATAGTGGTATCTGTGCATAAGAAAGTGATTGCCATAATTAGCATAAAGGAAGATGCAAAGTAAATCAATAAATAATTCCTCTGTTAGTGATAGAGGAGATGACATTAAAGTTGTATTCCAATCTCTAATATCCTATTCCAATATCTAGTAGGTGTAATAATAATAATATTAGCAAATACCTCCAATTAGAAATGGAGTATAGTTTTTCTGATTCACTATGTCTCTTTCCTAATGTACAGGCATTGCAGGACCTTAGGTATCCATGGTTACGACCACTAGCAAGTAGCTGTCACTATATCAATGGTCGTAACCATGGATACCTAAGGTCCTGCAATGCCTGCACATGAGGAATGAAGCATTGCAAATCAGAAAAACTATACTACATTTCTAATTGGAGGTATTTGCTAATATTATTATTATTACACCTACTACATACCGGGATGGGATCTTGGAGATGGGAATACGCCTTTAATTCTGAAATCAGATCGCACATGTAAGAAAAATCGTCTCCATGTAGCCCACAAGGAGAACTCTTAACTTGGGTAAAGCATTCCTCAAGATATCATTCTTATAACTGTGGGTAAAGGTTGAAACTTTAACCCTTTCGTGAACCGGGCTATTTTTCGTTTCTTCCTCCTATTCTTCCAAGAGCCATAACAATTTTATTTTTCCGTGCACATAACCGTATGAGGGCTTATTGTTTGCAGGACAAGTTGTACTTTTGAATGACACCATTCATTTTATGATGTACTGGAAAGTGGTAAAAAAAATTCCAAGTGCGTTGAAATGGCAAAAAGTGTGCAATTCCATAATTATTTTTGTGAATATTTATTTACCATGTTCACTATACGGTAAAACTGACCTGGTAATATGATTCTCCAGGTCAGTACAATTCCGCAGATACCAATCATGTAAGGTGTTTTTTTTTTGTTTGTTTTTTTTAAAGTGCTAAAAATAAATTTTTTGCTTGTGTCGCCATTTTCCAAGAACCATAACGTATTCAGTTTATGGGTCTGGGGCTGACTGGGGGCTAATGTTTTGCGCCCTGAGTTAACGTTTTTACTGATACTGTTTTGGGGTAGATACAATGTTTTGATTGCATCTTATAGCATTTTTTTGCAATGTTAAATCAGCCAAAAACCTGTAGTTCTGTCAGTTCGATTTTTATTTCACGTTGCGTCGTTTACCGATTAAATTCATTTATTGTATATTTTGATAGATCAAACTTTTACAAAACCTGAGATACCAAATATGTTTTTTTTATTGCTTCACTTTTAATGGGGCAAAAGGGGAGTGATCGGAACTTTTGTATTTTTTTTCATAGTTTTAAAACTTTTTTTTTTTTTTTCTTCACTATTTGCTGAATTTATTAATCCCCTAAGGGGACTTGAACCTGCAATCTTCTGATCATTAGTAATATACAAAGCATGCATCACCACTCCTATGTATAGCGAAAATCAGTCTCTTGTGAACTCCAGCTAAACGCTAGCTTTCACAGGAGAATTGTCATGACAAGCACGGAGGTCTTTAGCAGACCCCTGGCTGTTATGGTAGCCCATTGGCGCCCCGTGATCACATTATGGGTGCGTGGAATGATGTGCCGTTATCAGAGATTGAGAGCTGCGTTTAACATCTGTGGTTAAATAATTCTTTAACTGTACGTTATATGTAGCGAAGGGGTTAAGGAAGACAACATAAAATGGGATCATTTACATAATGGTTTAGTAAATCTGGGCCGTAAATCAAGTAAACATTCTATCAGTGACCCCAAGCTTCTGGTAAATTCATTTCCATATGTTTAGTAGACTGGCTAGGAGTTGTTGATGAAACACGTGAAATTCTATTGCTTCCAGGGCTGTAGAATAAAGTAGCTTGTGATAATATTTCAAGGAATTTCAATCCCAGGCGGTATTTAGAAGCTTATAATACGGTCAATCTGCATTGAAAATGGCTAGAAGTCATTGAAGGTGCAGCCCGTCATCCTAAACACTAATCGGGTCCTGTAATAGGATGCCACCATTGTAACAAGTCAGTGGAAGCTTTTAGGAGCGGCTCAGCCACAAATTGCCAACCGCGGAAAGTCAGAGAGAGCGGCATCATCGAGTGCTTAGTCCATAAAAGTCATCAACACTCTGCGGACTAAACTCAGCGTTCTAAATTTCCTATAACTATGCCGAGGGCTTGAAGGGGTCGTCCACCTTAGGCTTCACTCTGTGACTGCAGACTTGCGAATCCTTACATCGCATGCGCTGTGATGATTCTCTGGTGGTGGGTGGCGCGTGATTGCAAATATGCGATTTGCATAGATGCGGTCACGTGCTGACTAGACGTGCATGTTATTGCTCAATGCAAGTATACTGAACAAGACCGGATAAGTATAGTTGGAATGTATTCAAATTGCTCCCGGCCTCGGAGAATCCTCAAAGTGCACGTGACGTGAGGATTCACAAGTCTGCAGTCATATAGAGTGAAGCCTAAGGCCGGACAACCCCTTCAATGACTGAGCAGCTGCATTCAAGCCTTACATCACCAAGCACAATGCCATGTACAGAAACTAAAGCTGCATTTACACTGAAAGATGATGGTGAAAAAGCTTTCTAAAAAACGCTCGTTTCTTGATACTCTTGCCTTGTAAAAAGGCTGCTGATCACCCGACGAAAGGGCAAAACGCTCGTTCTTGAAGGGAAATGATCTTTTGCTCAGTGCAATAGATAATTATTTTCGGTATTGCATGTAACAGGACTCGCAGTACCAAGAATAATGACAGCTAGTACGGATCTCTCAGTGTGCATCGTTTACACGGTGGGTAAATGGGCGACTAAATCAACGCCGATTAGTAAATGTTTTCTATCAGCGGTCATTCAGTGCCGCCGGTCAGTTCATGAAAAGCCAGGATCACAACCTAGAAATAACATATTTGGTTACTGTGTTTACAACAGATGAAAGGGGTAAGAGAAATACAACAGAGAGCATTCCCAGTCCGCCATGCTTCCCGGATGGTCCAGAGCACAACCACAAAGCTCCAGCACAGGACTATCAGGTAGACTGAGGAGTCCATGTCCGTATGACTTATATAGGCTGTGACTTCTTTTCACTGGTATTGTGCTAAATGTGTGCATGCAGGATGAAAGGTTCCTGAACATTAAAGTTGAAGATCTAGATGATGAAGCTGACACATCCATGATGGGCAATCATCACTTCATGGCGATGGAACACTCTACAGATCTGTACAATGGTAAGCAATGCTGGCCGAAAGCAGAAAATAATCTTGTGCTTTGTCTAATCAGAAGCCTCCTACATTACTAGAATATCTAAGAAAAATATTTAGACTTGAGAGTCCTCAGTGGTTGATACCTTTTAATGGCTAACTGAAAAGATGGTAACAAATTGCAAGCTTTCGAGACTACTTAGGTCTCTTCATCAGGCATAGACTAATACAACATCTGAAGAATCACATATTTATACACAAAATAGCACAGAAAAAATGCAATAGGTAGGACAAGTGACGTGAAGCAGAACTGTCATTATGGCAGAGGGACGAACATAAATATGACTAGTTCATAGATAAGGAGTGAGAGTTTTTATTACCCTCTGATTGGAGTCTGGTGTTGTTGTGATGACCCTAAAAGGTCAGGGAAGCTATTTTGTGTATAAATATGTGATTCTTCAGATGTTGTATTAGTCTATGCCTGATGAAGAGACCTAAGTAGTCTCGAAAGCTTGCAATTTGTTACCATCTTTTCAGTTAGCCATTAAAAGGTATCAACCACTGAGGACTCTCAAGTCTAAATATTTTTCTATCTACTGGCTAACACGGTACGAAGATACACATCTTTCCTATATAGAATATCTAAAGGACTTGGGGCCAGACCATAAATCAGGCCGTATCTAACTGTGCCCTTACCCTTGGAGTTTGTGTGATTTGGTATGGTGCTTGGCTCCTGTAATATTAGGTATAACTCTGGAAAAGTAAAATAATGCGTTCAATTTTTTTACTTATATTTGCCACCAATCCAGTTAACCCTTTCTCGAAATGGCCAAATTCTGTTTTTTATTTATTTTTTTCCTCCCCTTCCTTCTTCCAAGAGCCATAACTTTTTTATGTTTTCGTACATTGGCGTATGAAGGTTTGCGACATTGCGGGAAAAAAAATGCAATTGTTTCTACGCCGCACATTGATCTGGCATCAGTGAGAATTTTAAAGGATAACCTTTATTGGGTTAATTGTGAAATCATAAACCTGGTCAAAGACCCACGTGGTACAAAAGGACATGGCGTATCGAACACACTAACATAATAATCAATAAAAACATATACGCCCGCTGTTATGCCACACAGAACATCATAGTAACGACCAGTTTGTATCTACTAGTCTAATTTAGCAAAGAAACAATGATAATGTATAATCATGGAGGATAGTTCAAATGTGTAAATATATATTACTAGGACAACCCCTTTTTGATCTAAATGTTTGGCCCTGATAAAATAATAAAGCCTATAGTCACCTCCCATGCCAATGCTGTTCCTGCAGTGTTGGCACTTGCTCTCCCCTGGGCTTATGTGCTGTTGTTGTGACACGTGACCCTGACACCCAATCGGCTCTGGCGTCACTGTCCCCGCTTTCGGACAAATCGATCATGAAGAGGAAGTCTGGGCTGCAGCTGACCTCTGACTTCCTCTTCATGTTCAATTCGACAGAAAGTGGGTACAGTGACGACAGTGCTGATTGGGCGCCGGGGTCACATGTCACACCAACAGCACAGGAGCTTCGGGGAGAGCGAGTGCCCGCACCGCGAGAACCGTGACGGCACGGGAGGGGAGTATAGCCTTTTTTATTTTATCGGGTACAACAAAGAGTTCTCCAAGTAGTGGACAACTTATTTAAAGTTTTATCAGGGGTGCAAAAAGGTATACTGCTTGGTCCTCAGCAGCATAGGTATATACACTGCTCAAAAAAATAAATGGAACACTCAAATAACACAGCCTAGATCTAAATGAATGAAATATTCTCATTGAATACTTTGTTCTGTACAAAGTTGAATGTGTTGCCAACATAATCACACAAAAATCATCATTGGAAATCAAATTTTTGAACCAATGAAGGCCTGGATTTGGGAGACCCCCAAAATGAAAGTGGAAACAAGTCAAAATGATGCTCAGTATTGTGTGTGGCCTCCACGTGCCTGTATGACCTCCCTACAACGCCTGGGCATGCTTCTGATGAGGTAGCGGATGTTCTCCTGAGGGATCTCCTCCCTGACATGGACTAAAGCATCCGTCAACTCCTGGACAGTCTGTGGTGCAATGTGATGTTGGTGGATGGTGCAAGACATGCTGTCCCAGATGTGCTCAATCGGATTCAGGTCTGGGGAACAGGCAGGCCAGTCCATAGCTTCAATGCCTTCATCTTGCAGGAACTGCTGACACACACCAGCCACATGAGGTCTGGCATTGTCCTGCATTAGGAAGAACCCAAGGCCAACCGCACCAGCATATGGTCTTACAAGGGGTCTGAGGATCTCATCTCGGTACCTAATGGCAGTCAGGCTACCTCTGGCGAGCACATGGAGGCCTGTGTGGCCCTCCAAAGAAATTCCACCCAACACCATTACTGACCCATTGCCTAACCAGTCATGCTGAAGGATGTTGCAGGCAGCAGGTTCACACTCAGCACATGTCACAGAGTCTGGAGATGCCGTGGAGAGCGATCTGCTGTCTGCAACATCCTTCAGCATGACCGGTTTGACAGTGGGTCAGTGTGTCACACCATGGTGAGTCACCCCATGACCAGACCACATTATTACCATCACACAGTGACCGAATACAACAGTACTGATCATTAATAACAAAACACAATACTAATATTACCATAAGTGCCATTATACACAGGATTTAATTATATTTATTTTACTTATATAGTGTCATTATTTCCACAGTGCTTTACAGACAATATCAGCACTGTCCCCATTGGGGCTTACAATCTAATTTTCCTATCAGTATGTCTTTGGAGTGTGGGAGGAAACAGGAGTACCCGAAGGAAACCCACACAAAAAGAGGGAGAACATACAAACTCCTTGCAGATGTTGTCCAGGATCTCACCAGTGATATTATACACAGGAGCTCTATTTAGTGTCAGTGTACAGATAATACAGTGATCACCAGTAACAATTATACACAGGAGCTCTGTATATAGTGTCAGTGTATAGGTAATACAGGGATCACCAGTGACATTACATATAGGAGCTCTGTATATAGTGTCAGTGTACAGATAATACAGTCATCACCAGTAACATTATACACAGGAGCTCTGTATATAGTGTCAGTGTATAGGTAATACAAGGATCACCAGTGACATTATACACAAGAGCTCTGCATATAGTGTCAGTGTACAGATAATACAGTGATCACCAGTAGCATTATACATAGGAGCTCTGTATATAGTGTCAGTGTATAGTGTAAGTGTACAGGTAATACACTGACTCACCAGTGACGTCTCTAGTTGAAGATATTCATCTTTGCTTTGTTTCTTCATCCTGTGCAGACCGCAACTGCTCGTCGCTGCAGAAAATAAACTTTTACACTGCGAAAAAAAAGCGAGTGTCATCCTTAACAGTAATAGAACATCCCCCAAATGAAAACCGTAACCTCAAAAATAAAATACATCACAGCAATCATAATATCCCTCAACTAGCCCCTACGGTAATGTCCCACATCCTGCTCCATGTGTCTTCCCCTCCTGCCTCCATATTGTGGCTTTCAATACAACAAAGTATTAAAAAAAAAAGTTTCTCCCTACCTGGCCCCTGTCCAGCAGCGTCCTCTTCCCCCTCATCCATTCCAGACGCGGACACCCCGGCGCATGACAGTGACGTGATACACAGACATGCACACCCACGTCAGCTGCTGGCCTCTGATTGGCTGTTAACCGTTTCAAATCTATGAATAGATTTGAACTGAATGTGCGTCAAAAGACGCACGTTCGGATACTGAGCCAGCCGAATCCTGCTGCTGGGGCCCGGTGAGCAGTCGGGTCAGGTCCTGGCCCCATACGCCGGTAAGTGCAGTAATGCCATGATGGCGACCCTGCGTGTGCTACATAAACATGTCAGGTTCTTTGCACACATCTGATCAAATTTTGTGAGCCCATCTACCAACAACAGTCATTGTTTTCGACAACTGTTTTTTTTAGTTACAGCAAAGTATTGCTGGATCCTAATTCATATGAAGTGTAGGCACAGAGAGAGGTGAATTTTTTTTAGCTTGAGTCCCATCAAAAGAGGGTACCTTGTTAGATAGTCTGACATAATTTGATTTATGTTTTTATGTATGTAGCTATAGTGTTTCATGTATATAATACCGTGTTTCCCTGAAAAGAAGAAAAGGTCTTATATTGTTTTTTTTGCTCTGAAAGTTGGGTTAGGGCTTATTTTCAGGTGATGTCTTATTTTTTTTTCTATGAACAACAATCCACATTTATTCTTGAACCAAAAATCAATATTTATTAAAATATAATACAGCATACACCTGTATATACAAACACTGCACATATTGTACATCAGCAAGCCCAATTGCGAAGTCAGAAGTCCAAAGATCAAAACCAG
>VIAB01005288.1:106990-118000 GCA_009801035.1 Oophaga pumilio | reverse complement strand
AGGGAGGGCCCACATAGTATATAGCAGGGAGGGCCCACATAGGAGTGCCTCCTGAAGAAACCGAGGATGGTAAAACGCGCATCGGGGCTTCGTTTTTGTCCCATTTGGCTCTGCTACACCTAACCACACCATGTCACAAGGTAATTAGTAATTCTTTTTTATTATGGACGTCTGATCTAACTTTGCATTAGAAATACTATTGCCTTTTTTCTCACAAGCCCTTTTAAAGGGCCAGACTTTCGGATATTCTGTTATTTTAACTGTGGTCTTTTCTTGATCTGATCTTTTGACTACTTTTGTCTGGCCCCTAAAAATGTACAGAATTCTGGGTAATGTTCTGATATTATTATTTTGACTAGTTCTACTTCCCAGGTCGCTGTCTTATTTATATGAATTTCATGACATCCATGACATTTTCGGGCTTCTGATTATATTTATCTGTGGCTTGGTGTAGTATACCTATGGGACATATTTCATTTTGTCTGGCATATTATCTGACATTGTTACATTTGTTGTCAATATTATTAGCTGCTTGTATTATCTACCTTACATTTATACCTTGATTGTCTTTGTCTTAAATATTTGTAATAAAGTGTTATATTTCTAAAAATCCTTCCTATATTTTGCGGATGTGTTATTTAATCAAATTTTATATGTGGTTCCGCTGCTTTTTTTTTTTGTTTGGTTTATGCTCAGGCCTGGGAGGTATATCCGGTGGGCCACAGAATTGTTTTTGGGTATACCCACATAGTATATAGCAGGGAGCACCCACATAGTACAGCCCTCATCTCTCCCCACCCACCCCCAGTTCAGTACGCACTGACAGAATTAAAAAAAAAAACACACACACTCCTCACCTCTCCTCGTTCCCGCGCTGCTCCCGGCTCCTGTCTCCTGCTCTGCCCGGCATGACGTCATCGCGCACGCTCTGTGTCAGAGACAGAGTGGGGAATAATGGGAGAGGGAGCATCAGCTGACGCTCTCTCCTCCATCATTGCTTTGAACTGTACCGGCAGACGCCAGTATAGTTCAAAGCAGCGATGGGGGGAGTCGGCACTGGGGGCAGGCGGGCCCCCCTGCCTTACAGGGGCCCCCATAGCGGCTGCGTGATGTGCCGCTAGCTGGGGGCCCCTTGGGGAGCAGGGGAGCCTCAAAATGTTGGGGGCCCCCGGGCCCGAGCGCACACTGGCGTGCTCTGGCGGCGGGCCCCCCTAATCACCGGGCCCCATACATGTGTAAGGGTTGTCATGCCCTGATGGTGGCCCTGTATGTGACTGCAGGCTGTAGGAAATTTACCATTTTTAGGCCGGGGTCACACTTGCGAGTGCAACGAGAGAAACTCTCTGCCGGCACTCGGACCGGAGCATTCAGCTGCATAGAAATACATGCAGCCGCACACTCTGGTCCCGAGTGCCGGCGGCAGTGCCGTGTATTGATGCGAGAGACTCGCGCAAGGTTCTCGCATTGCACTCGCAAGTGTGAACCTGGCCTTATTTTGAGCTCTGTATCAGAAGAATGGCATCAACAACATGTTAAGGTAAAACTCAACAGATTACATATCTAATTTGTTAATAGATGCTACTAGATTGAAGTAAGATATTGGGGATATTAATTGTATCACTCAAGTCTCTAGTGCAAGTTGCCAAAATGTCCGGTATTCTATACCTTCTGGACATTGCACGTACTATTATCTACAATTTTGATGCATGTGCTTCTGATGTATTCTGATACTGATGTATAGCAATATATAGTGCAAGCATTTCCAGAGGTCTCAAACTGCATTCCTCAAGGGCCACAAACAGGTCAAGTTTTCAGGATTTGCTTGTATTGCACAGGTGATAATTTAATCACCTGCACAGATAATGATTCCAGCACCTAGTGCAATGCTAAGGAAATCTTGAAAACACGCACGGTTTGCGGCCCTCGAGGAATGCAGTTTGAGACCCCTGATTTAGACAATTGCATTTACATACACACATGGTCAAAATTGTTGGTACCCTTCTGTTAAAGTTAAAAAAACACACACACAGCTGTCAAAGAGATAACTTGAAACCGACACAAGTAATTTTCAGTTTAAATGTACTGAATATCAATTAATGAAAATCAGATATTGCTTTTGAATTGTGGTTTAACCTCTTAGTAACCGAGCCAATTTGAACTTAATGACCGGGCCAATTTTTACTATTCTGACCACTGTCACTTTATGAGGTTATAGCTCTGGAACGCTTCAACGGATCTCAATAATTTTGAGACTGTTTTTTCATTACATATTGTACTTCATGTTAGTGGTAAAATTTCTTCATTATGGCTTTCGTTTATCTATGAAAAAAAACGGAAATGCAGCAAAATTTTGCAATTTTCAAACTTATTATTTTTGTGCCCTTAAATCAAAGTTAAATTATATTGCACAAAATAGTTATTAAATAACATTTCCCACATGTCTACTTTACCTCAGCACAATTTTGGAAACATATTTTTTTTGTTAGGACGTTATAAGGGTTAAAAGTTGACCAGCGATTTCTCATTTTTCCAACAAAATTTACAAAACCATTTTTTTAGGAACCAACTCACATTTGAAGTGACTTTAGGGGGCCTATGTGACAGAAAATACCCAAAAGTGACACCACTCTAAAAAACTGCACCCCTCAAGGTGCTCAAAACCACATTCAAGATATTTATTAACCCTTCAGTTGCTTCATGAGAACTTAAGCAATGTGGAATAAAAAAATTAACATTTTACTTTTTTCAGAAAAAATTTACTTTAGACTCAAACTTTTTTATTTTCAAAAGGTTATCAAGAGAACATGTGTAAGGGGTATACAAGGACTAGTTTGTGCCCCCACTCCCCTTGCCCGTGTTTCTACATCCCTGAGAAGCTGGTACTTTTAATACTGTATGTGTATTACAATATTGCTGTGCTGTGTAATGTATTGTATAAATGTAGGGAAAATATAGGATTTAGATAGTTGTAGGATTTAGATTAGCCCACTAGAGGGGGCACAATAGAATAGAGTTAGTTAGGAATAAGTTAGACTAATAGGGTTTAGTTAGTTAGGAGTGGCCAACTGGGAGTAAGTTATTGAGCTTCCTGGGTTTTAGTCAGTAGGGCCTGGGAGCCCGGACAGGGCAGTTGTGCCCCACAACATTGAAGCTGAAGAGCCCTGCTCGTCCAGGACCTAGGAGCAAAAGGTTACCTGGGAGGTGGAGGAATACAGGGCAGGATCAACATAGTGGCAGCTAATTGATTAACTCCTAATGTCACTGGCAAAACAGACAGGGGAATCCTAAAGCGAGTTAGGCTGGCCAGACAGTGCTGCGGTACCGAAGGCGACGGTACGACCCTGCAATATTCCTGAAGGAGTGAGGGACAGCACAGGGAAAAGAAATGCTATACTTTGTGAAGAATATTGTTCTGTACCTGTGACTGAACTGGACGAGCTGTGTAAAGAACTGAGTAAAGTTGATTTATTAAAAATGGATCCGGACTCTGCCTGTCATTGTGTGCAGATGAAAGGGAAGAAGCCCTGGCAGACCAGAGAGGACACTGACAGACAGGAGAGCGGTATAAAAGGTACGCTACAGCAGAGATAATATATTTATGTGGCGGGAGGCCAGGGTGCAAAAAAGCGCCCATTGAGAGCCACGACTACTGCCCTGGCCCCCGTTACGCATGGACCATAAAATGTGTTGTGCAATTTCTCTTGAGTACACTGATACCCCATATTTAGGGGAAATTCACTATTTGGGTGCATGGCAGGGTTCAGAAAGGAAAGAGCATCGTTTGACATTTTGAACGGAAAATTGGGAATTGATGGCGGGCACCATATCACGTGTGGAGATCCGCTGATGTGCCTAAACAGTGGAAACCCCCTCACAGGTGACCTCATTTTGGAAACCAAACCTCTCACGGATTCTATCCAGGGGTATAGTTAGCATTTTGAACCCACAGGTACCTCACAGAATTTGATAACATTAGGTCGTCTCATAGAATATGTTGTCATTACTGTTAAGCGCAAGTGCTCGCTACTCGAGTTTGCATCGGGTGCTCGGGTATGCACCGAAAATCACTGGTGCTCGAGTACCTGCCCTGCATGTTTCATGGCTGTTAGACACCCCAAAAAAAATTATGTGGGGTTCTGCGATACTCTGCATACCAGAGCACCCAATACAAACTCAAGTAACGAGCACTTGCACTCAACACTAGCTGTCATATCATCAGAATTTTTTTTTAATACTTTTGAAAAACCTCAATCCCCGGTAGCCAAGACCCCAGAGATTTTCCGATGCTGGGGGGCACTATACCCTTTTTTTCAGCGTCATTAAAAAGCGGCACTGAGGAATAAGTACCTTTAACTGCCACCGTTAAAAGGCATATTGGCAGTCATTAAGGGGTTAAGAGAAAAAAATGAAAAAAACAAGAACAAAATGCAATCCCTGGAAAAGATTGAAAATAATTTGACCATATGGACATGTTAAACTAAGGTGTGTTCTGTAGTTCGCATCATAGGTGTCTAAAATTTGTAATAAGTCAGTCTGTGTATTTAACTCCTTCACCCCCTTCGGCGATTTTCCATTTTTTTCCAGTTTTCTCCTCCCTTTCTTCCAAGAGCCATCATTTTTTTAATTTTTTCGTTTATGCAGTTATATGAGGGCTTGTTTTTTGCGGGACAAGTTGCACTTTAGAATGAAATAATTCATTTTATCATGTGATATACTGAAAGTACATTGAAATTACAAAAAAAAGTAAAATTTCACAATTTTGGGGCTTATTTTTAATTTATAGTGTTCACGATATGGAAAAACTGACAGGACAATATGATTCTCCAGGTCAGTATGCGTACACAGACACTAAAGATGTATAGATTCTTTTTTATTTAAGTGGTCAAAAAAAATCAGAAATAAAAAAAAAAAACGAAAAACTTTACTTGTGTCACCATTTTCCAAAACCCATCCTGCTTTCAATGTTCAGGACATAGTGCTGTGTGATGGCTTATTTTTTGTTCCCTGAACTGACATTTTTACTGATAATATTTTGAGGTAGATGTTTGTACTACCTCTTATTGCAATGTTATGGTGGCCAAAAAGATGCAATTCTTTGTTTTTTTTTTCTCACTGCGTTGTTTACCAATTGAATTAATTTACTTTATATTTTGATAGATCTGACTTTTACGAATGCTGCAATACCAAACGTGTATTTTCAATTTTTTTTCTAACCTTCCATTATATTTAATAGTCCCCTTAGGGGACTTGAATCAGCAATCGCCTTATCACTTGTACAATAAATAACAGTGCATAATTACTGCTATGTAAAGTGAAAATCATGATCTATTAACGCCAGCTACAGGTTAGCTTACATAGGAAAATCGTCATGAAAAGTCTTCAGCAGACCTCCGGCTCTCATGGCAACCTGTAGGCGCCTGGCGTTCATGTCACTGATGGGCCAATGGGCGCATGGAATGATGCACCCCCTGTCAGCACATAATAAATGCCACTGTCAGAGATTGACAGTGGCAATTAACAGGTTTAAAGCTGCGAGCAGAACTGCACTCCACCTGTGGCTGTCAAAGGCACATGATAGCTGATGAAATCAGCCATCATCCGCCAGAAAAGATGCTGGTTTGCACGCCGAGCCTGTATTTTAGTCAAGGACATGTTATATGATGTAAATGTATGTCATATGTCATGAAGGGGTAAAAGGGTGAAAAGTAGTCATGGTGCCTTTTGGTATGGTGTGTACAATACTGAGCATGGTCCAAAGAAAAGAAAGAATTGTCTCAGGAAATTATAACGTTTATAACGTTGAGCCGTGAAAATAAAAAAAAATCACATTTTCCCCACAAAAATGTTATTTTGGTCCCCAAATTTTGCATTTTCATAAGGGTAACAGGAGAAATTGCACCATACAATTTGTAGTGCAATTTTTCCTAATTTCTCCGATACCCTATTTGTGGGGGAATACTACTTTTGAGGCACAGTGCAAAGCTCAGAAGGGAAGAGGCGCCATATTGGAGTTCATATTTTGCTGGAATGGTGTCACGATCCATTTTTAGATCTGTGGCAGATTTTGCTTTTCATATTAAAACTTTTTTCCTTTCAGGCCATTGTGGGTTAATGTCAGTTTTTACCCCCCGGTGGCCGCTGGTGTAATTACATTGCTGCTGAGTTTGCTGATGCAGGTGTCCACTCCCACCATCCTTTAAAAGGTCACCTGATGCATCAGCTAACTGTTGGTGATACACTTCCTCTTTGGAGACCAACCAAGCTGGATTTAGGAGCTTGCTGAGTGCAGTAGTACTTCAGCTATTACCTTGATCTGGTGCCTTACTCTGCTGTGCAGTGCATTGCAGCAGAGAAAGCTAAGTTTTGTTTTTTTATTGTCTTGTCCCCTAGGTGTGTCTTTTCTTTCCTTTTGTTATATTGGTGCAGTTCACTTTATTCCCTGTCTCACCTCCTGGGGATGGGGTTGGGGATTTAGCTGAGGGCTAAACAGGAGATGGGGACAGGTCGGTGACTTGCGCCTCCCTACCTTCAAGGGTACCCCCAAGTTTAGGAAAGACAGGGCACCCCCTTAGCCTGAGGGGCATTTCAGGGTCCCAGGTTCCTCATCCCGTTTTCCCACTACTGCCCCGTGACAAATGGTTTGAGGGTACCTTGTCATATTGGCAGAGCCCATGAGGTGCCAGAACAACAGAACCCCCTATATGTGAACTCATTTTGCAAACTACACTTCCCAATGAATTCATCTAGTGGTGCAGTGATCATATTGACACTACATGTGCCTCACAGAATTTTATACCACTGAGCGGTGAAGAAAGAATAAATTATATTTTTACCACTAAAATGTTGTTTTAGCTCCAAGTTTTTAATTTTTTAAGGGCTAATCAAATTTTTTTCTACAACAAACTGAGGTCCATTTTTTTCTGAGTGCGCCAATACCCTGCATGTAATCGGGAAATATTTTTCAGGCACAGTGCAAAGCTCAGAAGGCAAGGAGCGCCAGATTTTACTTTTATGGTTTGCAGGTTCCATGACCCACTAGGAGAGCCCATGAAGTGCCAGAATAGTAGAACCCTCATAAGTGACCCCTTTTTACAAACTACACCTCTCAATTAATTCATATAGAGGTGCAATGATCATGTTGACACCATGGGTGTGTCACAGAATTTTATACCATTGGGGTGTGAAGAAAAAAAAAACTACATTTTCACCACCAAAACTGTGTTTTAGCCCCAGATTTTTCATTTTCATACAAGAAATGGGTAAAAATGTGGCACCAAAATTTGTCACACAATTTCTACTGAACGTGGCAATACCCCATATGTGGCTGTACAGTACTACTTAGCCATATGGAGAGACTCAGTAGGAGCGGAGCGCTATTTGCCTCCTGGAGCGCAGATGTTCCTAGAACAGTTTGCGGACTCCATATACAGAGCCCCTAATTGCTAGAAGAGAAGAATCCATCCTCAAGTGACCCCATTTTGGAAACTATACCTCTTGGGTAATTTATCTACAGGTGTAGTGACGATTTTGATTCCATGGGTAATTTCCAGAAAAAAAAGCAATGAATGTTACCAAGTGAAAATTGCAAACTACCGCAATAGTAACCAGTACGTTGCAGCCACCAGTACGTTATGCCCAGCTCATGCTTCTGGAGACATACACCCATAAGTTAGGTGGGCTCTCATCGCTTCAGAAATGCCAAACGTGGATGCAATATGTGGTTTAGGCACACTGGGGCTCAGAAGTGAGGGGGGCATTTGGATTTGAGAGCGGAGAATTTGCTGAATTTCTTTTGGTGAGTGAGGAGCCATTCACTATAATGAAGCAGCATAGTTACTCTGGACTCCATCTGGCCTTTGTTCAGCGGTGTCTTTCTTTTCATTAGCGCCCAAATTGTGGCACTTTTATGCAATCCTAAAAAGACAGACACCGCTGGATCACAGGTCAGACAGCGTTCACAGTGCCTCCATCTACCTCAATATAGGGAAACTTCCGCCAGAGATTCTGTCTGAATCACATATTTCAGAGATTTACATGGATACCCTTGTGCAATCGCTCAAGGCAGGGGGCAGGATAAATGTGCGCCGAGCCTTACTGCAATCTTTGGGAGGCAGAATGAAAAAATAAACAGCAGGTGAAGAATTGGTTTTATTTATTTTTTATGCCGTTCCTCATGGGGTATGTCATTATGCGACTTTATTCTTTGGGCCGGTATGATTACAGCAATACCAGATTTCTTATCTTTGGCTGCCGTCACGCACTAAAAGATACTTTGTATGGCAAAAAATAGTCTTTGCATCATCACATTTTGAGAGCTAAAATTTTTCCATATTTTGGCCCACAGAGTCATGTGAGGGCTTGTTTTTTGTGGGACGAGTTGCGTTTTTTATTGGTACCATTTTGATATTTTCGGGCACATGACATTTTTTGATCGCTTTCTATTCTGATTTTTGGAGGCAGAATGAACAAAAACCAATAATTCACAATTCAAAATTATTTTTTGGGGGGTTTATGCCGTTCCATGTGTGGCAAAATTGATAATGCAGTTTTATTCTTTTGGTCAGTAAAGTTACAGCGATACCTCATTTATATCTTTTTTATGTTTTGGCGCTTTTGCACAATAAAAACTATTATATAGACAAAATGATTTTTGCATTGCTTTATTCTGAGAGCTATTACTTTTCTATTTTTCCCTTGAAGGAGCTGTATGGTGGCTAGTTTTTTGAGGGACAAGATGAAGTTTTCAGCGGTACCATAATTATTAATATCCTTTTTTTATCGTGTTTTATTCCACATTTTGTTCGGCAGTATAATGATAAAGCATTGCTTTTTGCCTTGCTTTTTATTTTTTTTTGTGTTCACTAAAGGGGTTAATTAGTGGGACAGTTTTATGGGTCGAGTCATTGCGGACGCTGCAATTCCAAATGTGTAATTTTATTGTGTATATTTTTTTCATACAAATATTTATTTATAGATACAATATCTTTTGATTTGTTTTATTATTATTCGATTTTTTTTTATATTTTTACAATTATTTAAAAAAAAAATTACTTTTTTTTACTTTGTCTCACTATGGGACTGTCTTTTTTTGCAGGCTGATTGTTTATGCAGCATGGGGATGCAGCAGCATCCCCATCCTGTATAAGCTGTCAGCTCTGCACTGACAGAGAAAGTTGCTGACCAGCAAGTTTCCTAGCTCTGGTGACCCAGTCATGACATCGGGTCACCATGGCACAAATTGGAACCCCGTGTCATGCCGCAGGGTCTCCGATCCAAAGGCATAGTGGCTGTGAGCCCTCTGCTGGCTCCCAGAATGCTGCGATCGCTTTCCTGGCGGCGATTGCCCGCGCACAGCCCATGTGCGCGGGTGATCGAAATGACGTAATAATCCATCCCTGGTCAAATAGGCCCAGGGCACATGGATGGATTATTATATCAGATGTCAGAAAGGGGTTAATGTATACTTTAAAATGGAGGTTGCAAATGTGATGTAAACAGAGTCTAAATGTTACCTACACTTTTGATATGGCCGACTCTATCATCTGATGGGGAAGTGAAGAGTTTCGGCATGCTGGGTGATGCAATTCCTGTGGCAAGCTTGTCGCACCCAGGAAAAAAGTGCATGGTAAAGCGCATGGTACAGGTTACATGGAGCATCTCACCTTCTCACTTTAACTTATGTATTTCTAATAAAAGGGAAACAGTCAAAAAGGTTTAAAGAAAAAAGGAACACAAGAAACGGAATAAGTATAATATTAAAATAGGCTGAGTCCAAACCTCGGATTCTTTATTTTTTAGTTTATTGTAAGCAGGATATTTTTCTATAACACGTTTCATCCGATTTTCCTTTATATAAATGTTAAGTGAATTGTTATCTTTACCCCCGTGGTCACATTATACCAATACCAATGTTTGCTTCAAGTGAATGATATTCAAAAAAAATATATGGGATTGTTGTCTTGATATCTTGTAGCTTTCCATTATCTTGCTCACATCTACACTCTGTAAATAATGGGCACGGTATCAGATGCTGAAACTTATTGTGACCAGTGAACACGACAGACTCGAGGGACTGCAATCTCCTGCAATGTAATAGAACAAAACTCAATATGCATAAAACAAATCCTACTTGCTCGGCTTTAGCTGATAGAATCAACTACCTGTGTAATAACAAAGCAGTAGAAACTATTTCTCTTGTGACTCAAGCATTCTCCTTGCGATCATTAATGTAGCTTACTCTATACATCTTTGTAATTAGTGATGTGGCCACGAGTTTCAAAAGTAATGAGAAAAAAAAAATTGATTGCCGTTATGATTGTTGTGTATTGTATCTGCTCATGTAGAAAGAGGATGGCTGTATGTCTTATCAAACCAGATAGAGATCTCCCTATTCTGTAATTATTTAGATCTATTTGTAATCTTGTGTCTTATAAAATGATGATGGACTCACTGCGCCCCATCTCGCAATCCTGTGTCTCCCTGTAAAGGCCCTGAACACATTATACTAGGGGTGCACACCCTTCTTGGGGCCGAAGGTCATATTGAACCAGCCCCAGAGGCCACAATATCACCAAAATATTACCTCCTGAGACACTTAATGCATATTGAAAGTATGTGCCATAAATATCTAATAAGCGCTTGTTCAATTTATAGGACTCTCAGGTATGAGGAAGGAGGACATTCTCTTCTCGTGGGTTTGCAGTCCAGAAAGGAAGAGACCCTGCATTCAGCTCTCTATTTTGTTGCTTGTGTCGATGCTGAAACAGTCGAGTGTTTCCCTTCCCTCATAAACAATAATGAACATAAATGTACTCATGCATGGCCACATCTTCACCACATTTACTAACTTCTGAAATTTACCACACAGGGCACCATTCATAACGCACCACTGGTCTTTCTCCATTACACGAAAGCTAATTGTGACCAGATACCATTCTCCTTTTCTCCTTCCAAACGGATTTGGTTTCAGTACCATATACAGTACAGAACAAAAGTTTGGACACACCTTCT
>VIAB01005288.1:34097-48986 GCA_009801035.1 Oophaga pumilio | reverse complement strand
CAGCTGTGAGAATCAGCTGACACCCGGCTGCGATCGGCCGCGCTGCCCCTGTGAGCGCGGCCTATCTCCTATGACGTACTGTCCCGTCCTTGCGATTTAAGTCCCAGGGCATATGACGGGATAATACGTCAGATGACAGAAAGGAGTTAAACCACAACTACAAGAGGGATTTCATCAACCAAGGTATCATTTTAAATCAGTATAACGGCGCCGACCTGACACTGTGTGTAGGTTACTGAGCACAATCCTGCTGACAGGTTCCCTTTAAAAATATAAGGTACTTTGTTAGCATTTTTTGATTAAAGAGCAGAAAATCCATACAACCATGTCAAGGTGTACCTTTTAAAACGGATGGTACCTAACCACTATATGCCTTACCTTGCCATGTGCAAAACAAGCCTTATGTGCATGGGGAGTGAAAAGGAAAGGCGTAGTTGGAGTGTTTGTATATTGGTCACATAGCGCATTGGTGTGTAGTACATATCGGGGTTACATACTCAGGGTTCAGCACCCTTGTCCACCCTCGAATTAATACATTTCAGTGAAATCAAATACTGAAGGGACCGACAATGCAGTAGGGCGGCGAATAAAGGAAGTTTGTCCTCTACAATTGCCACAGAAATTTAAGAACTACCCACCATTACAGAAGGCACGGGGCAATGTTATGTTAGCCACTACTGTTTTGGTGAGGTTGATGTCAGCCGGTTTTTCAGATCTATTTGTGGACATGAAAGTCGCAGTCCCTTTTCCTTTTTCTGAGCACTTGAGAGCATTTTTCGGCCAAGCAGAAAACCCCATACAATATGAGCACTGTGGGAGATTATCCAGTGAAGTGTGCTACTTGTGAATGCCAAGCCTACCAATGAATGGCGTGTGAAACAAACCACAAGATTTATTGAATGACACCTACTCAACAAAACTGGGAATTACCCTATGTGAGTGTTCATGTGATAGTCTACACAGCGATGATCTAGCAATACGACTTGTTAACGGGACCGTAAGGCACTGATGATGGCAACAATAAACCAATTAACTATGCACGATAAGAGTATTCCTGCAAAATACAGTTTTTATTTGAAAAATGCAATGAAACATAATGTCTCTTATTATACTTTCATGCTTAAAGCATATTGCTAATGATTATGGCAAGTATGTCCTTACCACAATCATATATAAAATAATGCACAGCACACGGATTCAGAATGCAATATATTATTTTTCTAATAGCATGGCTGGAAAAAAAAGAAACCCAGTCAGCCTGCTGAAATTGATATTCATTAGGGTACTTTTACCTGAATAGGGAACATTTGGGCTTTCTGGTCTTTATGATAGCCCCAGCTGGTTATGGTGGAAGGTTAAGGCTTTACCACATTCTGTTCAATTCTGTATCCTAATTAGTCCAACGAATCTATAGCTGTGAGCACCAAGTGTCCGGGCTGAAAAGAAACTAATTAATGCTAGCAAATTAGATCAACTCCAAAGATCCAACAGCCAAACTCTTAGTTAAATGCTCCTTGTTAATAGGAAGTGTAGCTGTCAATAACTGCTGTTGGTGGCTTTAATGAGGCCCGTTTCTTTCATTGAAAGTGATTTCATGTCTCTTTGTCCTCGTAAAAAGCTGCTCCTTCCCCTTAAAAAAACCACTGTACATAGTAATGGTGGTGCTAGCGTGCGCACTTAATCTTCTGATAAGCTGGGTTGAGATGACATTGAAAATAAAATGGAATAAAAGTTCACTCCCAAATTATATTTTGCATGCTGCCCTGAAAGCTTTGGATTGAACCTGCCTCCTCTGTGCAGATATATATGCACATTTAGAAATGGCTTTTGTTGTCTTTGTCTGTCTCTTTCAATGGAAGAATTCGACAAAATGTCTGGAAATGTGAGCAGATATCAAAAAGATGCTGTAATCTATATAAAAGACATTTATATACGGACACTGCTTATATTCCCATGAACATCCAGTGGCTTGTACATGAAATAACGGAGAAATTTTAAGAGCATTTTAAGCTCAAAAACCCTAAAATAATCAATTACTTTGTGCCGTGAACTCCCTAATGTATAGAAGTTTATATCGGTCAGTTTTAGCAATTGTGTAGCTATAAATTTGTGTGATTTTTTTTTTTTAAAACAACTAAGTAGGGGAATTATGAGACGTTGTCAACTGTTTGACGCAATTAAAGCAGATGTGTCAGCAGATTTAACAATACAAAACTACATATATTATTAATCTTTTCCCACCTACAAAGAATGGAAAGGACTGTAATTTTTATCGTAGGTACACTTTAACTGTGACAATAATCTTAAAAAAAAAATCCAGAAAATATCATTGCATAATTTTGACATAAATATCTACCATTTATTGCATGAAATATGTATTTGAAACAATAGAAAAACAGAACTTAATATTTGGTACAGAAACCTTTGTTTGCAGTTAGAGGTCAGACGTTCCCTGTAGTTCTTGAGTGAGTTTGAAAACTGCAGAAGGGATTTTGGCCCACTCCTCAATACAGATCTCTTCTAGGTTTCAGGGATGTCATTGGGCAACATTGAGTTTCAGTTCCCTCCAAAGATTTTCTACTGGGTTCAGCTCCGGAGACTGGTTAGATCTGGCTTCAATGCCCTTACTGAAGGAAGGAGGCTGTTGGACAAAATCTCGCTACGAACACATCCATCCTTCCTTCAATACTGTGCAGTCATCTTGTATCCTTTGCAGAGTAGCATGCGATATCGTTGGGACGGTGTTATTGGGATTGTACTCATCCTTCTTCCTCGAAAAATGGAAAGTGGAGTGGATACCATAAAGTTTTATTTTTATTTCCTTTCAGCGTTGAAATCTCATCTCACGAGATTTTGGTGCCGAGATCTCCATTTGCTCATGTGCCACCGCACAGGAAACCATAGACCTGCGGGGGCTCTGGCCTTTCACAAAATGTCGTTAGAGCCCCCCGCAGCACCAGAGACACCCGCAGCAGCACCGAGCAGCACCGCCGGACACCCCCGCAGCACTGCCGGGCACCCGCAGCACCACCGGACACCCCCTCATCCCAGCTTGTGGCCTGCAGCAACAGTACCGGTAAGGTATATACGCATTATAAGACGCACCCCCATTTTCCCCCCAAATTTGGGGGAAAAAAATGGAGTCTTATAATCCAAGAAATACGGTAGCTTTTTTAACTTAACAAAGAATAGATCCACGAATTTGTATCTGTATGACAGAGAAAGGTCAACTGTTTTTGATCAGATGTTTTTATGGATGAAGTTAAGGAAGCCATTTATCACTTAAGTGCCACTTTTGGATTCTTGTCAGCAATAAATAGCATGTCCTGAAAATTCTGAGGGCGAGCAGATGCGTTGCACCCGGATATTATTAAAACATCTTTCGATTAACTGCAAGTATGTACAGTCATGGCCTAAAGTGTTGGCACCCTCAAAATTGTTACAATTAAGTATTTCTCATAGAAAATTATTGCAAATACACATGATTTGTTATATAAATGTTTATTCTCTTTGTGTGTATTGGAACAATACAAAACAAAACAAAAAAAAAACAAGGAAAATTGGACACAATTTCACACAAAACCCCAAAAGTGGACAGGACAAAATTGTTGGCACCCTCATCTTAATATTTGGTTGCAGACTCTTTGGAATTAATAACAGTGATTAATTGCTTCCTATAACCATCAACGAGCTTCTTACACCTCTCAACTGGAATATTTTACTACTTTTTTGCTAACTGTTTTAGGTCTCTCATATTTGAAGGGTGCCTTTTCCAAACAGAAATTTTAAGATCTCTGAAAAGGTGTTCAATGGGATTTGGACTCATGGCTAGCCACTTCGGAATTCTCCATCGCTTTGTTTCCATCCATTTCTGCTGCCTGAAGTATGTTTAGGGTCATTGTCCTGCTGGACCCAAAAGCTAGGATGTATACCCAGCTTTCTGATACTGGGCACTATATTGACAAAAATCCTTTGGTAATCTAAAGATTTTATGATAGCTTGCACACAGTGAAGGCACCCAGTGTCACAGACAGCAAAACAACCCCAAAACATCTTTGAATCTCCACCATATTTGACTGTAAGAGCCGTGTTCTTTTCTTTGTAAGCCACATTGCTTTTTCAGTAAACACTAGAATGATGTGCTTTACTAAAAAGCTCTATAGTGATCTCATCTGTCCACAAGATGATTTCCCAAAAGAATGTTGACTTACTCGCATACATTTTGGCAAACTGGAATCTAGCTTTTCTATGTCTTTCTGTCAAGAGTGGGGTCATCTTGGGTCTCTTGGCACAGCATTTTATTTAATTCAAATGTTAATGGATAGTTCGTGCTGACACTAATGCACCATGAGCCTGCAGGACTACTTGAAGTTCATAGAAACTTGATTGGGGCTGCTTAGTCACCATTCGGACTATCCTGTATTGCAAGTTTTCATCAATTTTTCTCTGCCATCCATGTCTAGGGTGATTGGCTGCAGTGCCATGGGTTGTAAACTTCTTAATTATGATGTGCACATTGGACAAAGGAACATCAAGTTCTCTGGAGATAGACTTCTAACACTGAGATTGTTGTTTTTGTTCAACAATTTTGGTTCTCAAGTCCTCAGACAGTTCTCTTCTCTTTCTGTTCTCTGTGCTTAGTGTGGCAGATTGAGTCAACTTCTCCCCTTCTTATCTGGTTTCAGGTGTGATTTTCATATTGCCCACACCTGTTACTTGCCACAGGTGAGTTTGACCGAGTATCACATTCTTGAAACAAAGTTGTTTACTCACACTTTTGGAAAGCTGTCAACAATTTTGTCTGGCCCATTTCTGTTTTTGTTTTTTTTGTGTGAATTTATGTCCAATTTGCCTTTTTTTCCTCTGTTTTTTGTGTGTTGTTCTAATACACTCAAAGGAAATAAACATGTGTATAGCAAAAGTTGGAATTCCAAGACTTTGGGCCATGACTGTACTTTGGCTTGGGTCAGGTAGAGGTAAACATACACCAACTGTCCGTAATACAATACAAAAAGGCACAGAGCAAAATACTACATGGCTCAAAGTATGTGAACTGGATCAGTCACACCCATTGAGAACAGCAAGCAAACGTCAAACAAATGTTAACGATACAATAGACGATTGTGAAGACAGAAATGACTTTGAAAATGCCACCTTCCTAAAATCAGGACTGGACTGCACCCTGATCTCATTCTCATAGGAATGCTTTTCAATTAGTTAGAGCTACTCTTCAGATCATAATTAGAGATGAGTGAATATATTCAGAAAAAGATCGCCAAACAAATTCGGCACGAATATGGTACATTCGTATTCGTGATTGGTAACACGAGCATTTTTCTTAAAATCGGAAAAACTCAGTAACATTTGGTAAAACATAGAAGAAAAGCCGGTAATTCACGTGCCGCGTTCAGTAAAATCACAGCGTGACAGGTTAGAATGGATACATACACATAGAATACATAGATATACATGTCAGTGACACACACATATATACAGTATGTATATACAGTTGTGCTCAAAAGTTTACATACCCCAGCAGAATTTTTGCTTTCTTGGCCTTTTTTCAGAGAATATGAATGATAACACCAAAACTTTTTCTCCACTCATGGTTAGTGGTTGGGTGAAGCCATTTATTGTCAAACTACTGTGTTTTCCCTTTTTAAATCATAATGACAACCCAAAACATCTAAATGACCCTGATCAAAAATGTACACACCCTGGTGATTTTGGCCTGATAACACACACAGAAGTTGACACAAATGGGTTTGAATGTTACCTTTAGTAACCATTCACACTTGTTTGCTTGTAATCAGTGTATGTGCATAAAAGCTGAGTGAGTTTCTGGGATCCAGACAGACTCTTGCATCTTTCATCCAGCCACTGATGTTTCTAGATTGTTAGTCATGGGGAAAGCAAAAAGAATTGTCAACGGATCTACGGGAAAAGGTAGTTAAACTGTATAAAACAGGAAAGGGATGCAAAAAGATATCCAAGGAATTGATAATGCCAGTCAGCAGCGTTCAAACTGTGATTAACAAATGGAAAATCAGGGGTTCTGTAAAAACAAAGCCTCGGTCAGGTAGACCAACAAAAATGTCATCCACAACTGCCAGGAAGATTGTTTGCGGTGCAAAGAAAATCCCACAAATAACATCAGCAGAAATACAGGACTCTCTGAAAACTAGCGGTGTGGCTGTTTCAAGATGCACAATAAGGAGGCACTTGAAGAAAAATGGGCTGCATAAACCATAAACTACTGTGAAGCACGGAGGTGTATCACTGATATTTTGGGGATGTGTGAGCTACAAAGGCACAGGAAACTTGGTCAAAGTTGAAGGAAAGATGAAAGTCACATGTTGCAGAGGCGAGTTCACCAAGAGAATTTCATTGCAGTGAATTTCAACTGCTAGCGGTGCTAGCGGGGATCTCACCGAGGTCACCGCAGTTCAGCCCAGCTGGGAATGCAGCTTGAGGGAAGTCACTGCTAGTCACTGAGGCTGCACTCACAGCATCTCATTCACCAGTGGTTCTCAGCCTGGACGGTCGCATCTTGGCATCGTCCAGGTTGAAAACTATTTCTCCCCCAGACATGGATTATGGCATGGGACGGAACGACAGACAAGTATGGTATATTGTTGCTTTTTTATTTTAATTTTATTACAGGAGAATGAGGGCTTCAATGGAATTAGGCGAGGTTGTAAGTATGGTTTAATTAAGTTTAATGGAGTCTGTGTCATTTTTCCAATTAAAGGACTTTATTCTTGGTGTGTGTGTTTTTATACAATGTGACTGAAGTTAGTAACGGGGGCTTGATGTCACCTGACAATACAAAGGTGACATCAACCCACAAATATGAACCCCACTTGCCACTGCTACAGGGCATGTGGGAAGAGCCAGGCAAAGCATCTAATAGATGTGCCTTTTCTGGGCAGCTGCAGGCTGCTAGATTTAGGTTGGGGGGGGTCAATACCAATGGCCCCTTACCAGCCTGAGAATACCAGCCCCCAGCTGTCTGCTATAGCAAGGCTGGTTGTCAAAAATGTGTGGAATCCCACGCCGTTCTTTTAAAATTATTTATTTAAATAACTTTAAAAATTCAGCGTGGGGACCCCTCTATTCTTGATAACCAACCTTGCTAATGCTGACAGCTGAGGGTTGCAGCCCCCAACTGTGAGTTTTGCCTGGCTGGTTATCAAAAATAGGAGGGAACCCACGCAGTTTTTTTTTTTTTTTTTTTAATTATTTACAGCGTAGGAGCGGCTGATGAATACTCCCATCAGCTGCTCCTGCTCTCACTGTTATTAGCGGCAGCAGGTGTCAGCTGAAGTCCTACCAGCTGACACCAGTGACCAGAGGTAAACTTTTTACCTCCGATTACAGCTGACCGTTCACGCTGTCTTCTGACAGAGTGGGAACCGCGGCTCTCTGACCGGCGGGGATGATTTCACTGCCAATCGGAGGGAAACACCGGCTTTTGTGCTGTGTATGTTTGGCTATATTTTGAGATAAAATAGAAGATTAAATTGGCGAACACTGCAAATTTGGTGATCGTGAGCCGAACCGAACATTGAAATATTCACTCATCTCTAATCATAATCCAAAACCTAAAGGAAAGTCTTCTGAAAAGTGTAAAGTTTTGGAAGCAGGATATGAGATTTTAAAGATGTGATGTTCAGGTGTCCATATGCTTTCGGATATTGGGTATATATTTTAAAAATTTTCAAGCCTATTATAGAATTTCATTCCTTGAAATTTTTCCTTGCGTAGCTAGATTCTTACTTCAGAAACTACAAAAGTGAATATCTTTTTGGATTATTAAAAATTATTATATTTTGAAAACACTTTATAGGTATAGGGTTTAACCAACTCATACTGGTACTTTAGAAGAATAAAATGATAGAAGCATGCCTTAGGCCTGCTAAAATGTTCTCCACAAACTGATTTATTCAGACACAAGCTAACCTATGTGCTTAGGTTCCAAGACAGCCAGTATCGTACACTTCTCTTATGGTTACACCACATCTAATAGGCCATACCTATTCCACAATTTATTTCTATCTAGTGTCATCTTAATTTGCCCTTAGGCCAATGGAATGCACAAAGTGGTTCTGTAAAAGGGCTCGGATCTTCACATGTCACTTGTAAAATGTCCATTCCTTACTCCTGTGCAACCCTTGAGGGACACAATGGCCCCTGTTGGTGAAGTATTGTTGAACAAGTGCATGTTACTGAAACAATGGTTGACACTGGCCAGGCTTTTCAGAAGTGAGGCCTGAAGTTACGTTGTGGCCAATCATTTTTACTAAATATCACTTTGTGCCCAGAGGAGGTGAGGTATAAGAAAACTTAGGTGGTGTGAACCAACTGCTTATATTATCTATTTACCGTATATACTCGCGTATAAGCCGAGATTTTCAGCCCATTTTTTAAGGCTGAAAGTCCTCCACTCGGCTTATACGCGAGTCATATACGCCAGGGTGTAGGCGGGGGAGCGGGGGTGTCAGATCATGCTCACCCCCCGGTGCGTCTCTGCAGCCCCCCTGCTTCTCCCACGGTCTCAGGCTCCTTCCTTTAGCGGTCATGTGGTACCGCTCATTAAAGTTATGAATATGCACATATTCATGACTTTAATGAGCGGTACCACGTGACCGCTGAAGGAAGGAATAGCTGCCGGAGACGGCGAGAGAAGCAGGGGGCTGCAGAGACGCTCCTGGAGGGGGTTAGTATATGCGATATTCACCTGTGCCCGGTCCACTGCTGCGCGCCGCTCTATCCTCTGCGTCCTGTGGCTGTGACGCTCAGGTCAGAGGGCGCGAAGACTTAGTAAGTGTGTGCCGCGCCTTCTGCCTGAACAGTCACTGACAGAGGACCCGGAAGATGGAGCGACGCGCAGCGGTGGACCGGGGACAGGTGAATATCTCAGGTGCCGGGGCCTGAGCCAGCGGTGACACCGGCACCTATCCCCCCATAGTGCACCGGTGTCCCTGCCTGCTCAGGACACTGGCACTTGGCCCCCAGCGACAAGAGGTGAGTGTCATTTTTTTTTTTATTTGCAGCAGCAGCATATGGGGGCTATTCTATGGAGCATCTTATGGGGCAGCATATGGGGCATAATCTATGGAGCATCTTATGGGGCATAATCTATGGAGTGGAGAATGACACGCACTCAATAAATTAGATAGGTGCAGACTGAACTGGGAAACAAGCCCACTTTAACAAAGTAGAAAAGCAGTCGCACTCAAGAGCAAAATATTGGGCTAATGAAGTTTCTTTTTATTATGTATATTTAAACAACACCACGTGGACGAAAAAAGGACAAAAAAGTATACCGAAATAACGTTTCGACCCACAATAGGGTCTTTATCAAACCTCACTGAGGAGTGTCCTTGATAAGGAAATATAGTGTAGACACAGCAAAAGACCAAGCCGGGCCTGAATGGAGGATATGGTGTGGAGGATCCGACTATGGAGTATTTTATGGGGCATAATCTATGGAGCATCTTATGGGGCATAATCTATGGAGCATTTTATGGGGCCATAACCTTTATGGAGCAGAATATGGGGTATAATATTCTATGGAGCATCTTATGGGGCCATTATTAACCTTTGTGCAGCATTATATGTGGGGCATTTTGTATGGAGCATCTTATGGGGCCATCATGAACTGTATGGAGCATTATATGGGGCTCCTGATTCAATATGGATATTCAAAACCTACTGATGTCTCAATTAATTTTACTTTTATTGGTATCTATTTTTATTTTTTAAATTTACCAGTAGCTGCTACATTTTCCACCCTAGGCTTATACGTGAGTCAGTAAGTTTTCCCAGTTTTTTGTGGCAAAATTAGGGGGATCAGCTTATACACGAGTATATAAGGTATGTATTTTCGATTTTTCTAATTATCGTAATTCACTTTTAGCGGTTACCTCTTTATGCTATGTATGTCATGTAACAGTTTACTTACTTGCATGAAAAGTAACATATAATGATACTACCAAAAGTATACCATGTCTTTTTAAACTTAAAAGAGGTTAGCCAGTACTTCTTTATGGATGGTTTATCCTCAGGATAGTTCATCAATATCTGATCACTGGGGGTGCAACATCCGCTGATCAGCTGATACCGGCACCAGCCCAAAGTTGTTGGATGCTGCCGGAAAACAACAGCTCAATTTTCTAGTGGCCACGGCTGGGTACTGGAGATCCAGACCCTATTCAAATGCATGGAAGGTGGATCTGTAGTACCAGGTCACGGCCACTATAGTTTTGAAGACGGTCTGTGTCCCATCAACATCCGAGATCTAACAGCTGATTGGCGGGGATGTTGATTCTTGCACCCCCACTAATCAGATATTGAGGACTTATCCTAAGTAGTGGCCAAACGCTTTAAGGTTTGTTGTGGTATAAAAAGTATGGCCAATGAAGAGTAAAGCTTTAATCTGCATTTACAGCCAACCTGTCAGAAGTTCTTCTGTGCAAATCCAATACCATTAAAGGGGTTGTCCTAATATTGATGACCGATCCTTAGAACAGGTCCATCAAGTTCAGATCCGTGGGAGTCCGACACTCGGCACCCTCAGGGGTCAGCTGCTGCTAGCTCTGGCAGCGGAAGGATGTAAGAATTGAACAGAGCCAAATGGCAAGCTCTGTTCAATGTGTATTGCTCACCGCCATAGCTAACAACAATGGACTAGTGGGGGATGCAGAGTTTCGGACAACCACCAATCTGAAATTGATGACCAGTTTTAAAGGATAGATCAATATTAGATGCCAGGACCATCCGTTTAAATGGCTTTGCAATAGCCTTCTTTACATGTACTTTTTTAGACTTGCTAGACTTTGTTAGTATTGTGTAGAAAATAAAGTTATGATATCGTCATTGCTATATGGATCTAGGCAGTACCATTTCGGTTAAAATCATGTAGACCCAAACCATGAAATCCCACAGGTGAGGACACACAATTCCAAGCCACTTCTGACAGCATCTGGAGTATGTGCATTGTGAAGCAAAATGTACTGGACTTGGCTACTAAAATGTATTCAGGCCTATGGGACATCCATCAAACAGGAGAATGAATGGTAATCAAATATTCAACCGTAACCAAATACGCATAAGTTTGGATGTGAAACCAAGAAACTTCAGGCTACTTTGTAATACTTGTAGATAAATAACATATTATCCATGCAGAAAATGGCTAATCTCACCTTCTACTTGTTCGGCACATCGCACCCTGGCCTTCTCTCTCATCAGCTTAGGAATGAGAACATCTTTCTCGACATGTCGCAGACCATGATCCTCTGCAAGAAAATGAGACCTAGTTAAAGAAAAAAAAAATGATTTTTTTTTTTTTTTAAAAAGTGTATTCACCTGGGACAACATATGTCCACCGCAAGTCAATGCGTCATGGAAAATTTCAAGTCTTTTGGAAAAGTTTTCTAACTTTAATGTATGTAATTCAGTGAAGAGTAACAAAAGAAACCCAGAAATAAAAGAAGACAAAGCTTAAGACTTTTCATTACTGAGACATTGAGAAGGAATCAATTTGCACCTCCTTCACTGACTGAATTTGTTAGGCTTTATTTTTGCTTTAAGACTCTTGCATTCTCATAATGTGCTAGCACAGAATAATGATACAAATGTGCACGACACAAACATCTAGTGGCTAAATGACTTGCTTCATGCCACACAAAACTAATTCCAAGTAAAAATCAACCATAAAATGGGCTTCATTATAAATTCATATTGCTAATTTTGACAAACTTTTTAATAGAGCTCAAGAAATAAATCTTACTGTAGGTACCCAGGTAACAAGAGAAATATTAAAGCGACCCTCCACCCCCAATATTAAAAGTCACTATACCATACATTTAAAGAGTTGGTTCACTACATTGTAAAACGCGCCCATTAATTTACACCTTTTAAAGGGAATCTGTCACCTCATTTTTGGGATATAAGTTGTGGCCACCAATTTGTTTTTCTTATCTTTCAGGTTATATCGGGACTTATCTACACCTTTCCAGAATGCTGTAGATAAGCCCCTAATGACGGTGGCCTCAGCTTATATCCCAAAAATGAGGTGACAGATTCCCTTTAAATAAGTACCGTATTTTTCGGACTATAAAATGCACTTTTTTCCTCCCAAAATGTGCGTCTTATAGTCTGGATGTAGGGGAGTGGTTTCGGCCCTGCAGTGGGTCACAGAGGTAGGAGCCGGCGGCTCCAGCTAACTCCTGTGCCTGCTGCTAAAGACAAATGAATATGCACTGCATTCCACGCCCATGGGCGTGGAGGGCAATGAATATTCATTTTTCTGGCATCCAGGTATGTTTGGCCCCATCCCATTGCTGGTATGATTGATCTCATCCTTATTCTGGTATGATTGGTCCCATCCTTATTCTGGTATGATTGGCCCCATCCCGTTCCTGGTATAATTGGTCCCATCCTTATTCTGGTATGACTGGCCCCATCCCGCTCCTGGTATGATTGGTCCCATCTTTATTCTGGTATGACTGGCCCCATCCCGCTCCTGGTATGATTGGTCCCATCTTTATTCTGGTATGATTGGCCTAATCCCGTTCCTGGAATGCATGGCCCCATCAGAAAAGATGAAAAAAAAAAAAAACACAAACCATTACACTTACCTTCCTCTGCTCTCTCGCAGTGTCATGCTCTGGTGCGAGCAGCTGCTTAATGCTTGTAATCAGCGCACTGCAGGGACGTCATGTGCTGCTCACAATCAGAGCACAGCTGCCGGAATACTCACCGGGACTGTTCATCGCAGAGAGCGGTGAGTATTCATTCCTCTTCAGCAGCGCGCAGTGTCAGCCGCCGGCTTCCTGCTGCTGCGGCAGTCACGTGTGACGACACTTAAGAGAAATTAATTCAACCCTTTATCGCGCAGCAAGATGGATATTAGCCAAACCAGACACCCCTTATAGACATGCTGCTTCAGGGTACTTGTCCCTCATCGGTATAGAGCATAGTTTGGCTAGATGAATAAAATGTCCTTGATTTTGAGGTAGTGGACTGGGTCTCCTTAAAGGGATTGTTTCATCTTAAATCAGTAAAATTGCAAATTGTTTGAAAAAAACATGCAACTTTGCAATTTACTTACTATTAAAGCACTCCCTTGGACATTTTTTTTCATTAAATGTGTGTATATGTGAATGTAAAGTAGTATGTATGTGTGAATACACTCACCTATCGCTGCTTTCTCCAGGATTCAGCACCGTTCTGCTCCTCTTCTCAGTGACGTCACCAACCTTCACACTACCCGGCTCCCTCTATGTGTGATCCAGATGTCTCTTTTACAATCTAAGCCTATGGTGCCCTCCTTCTGACACTCCGTAGGCTTACATTCATTGTAAATGCCACTTCTGGGTCACGCAGAGTTCCTGAGCAGGGACGTCACTGAGAAGAGGAGCATAATGGCCCCGGATCTCGGAGACTGCATTAGTAGGTCAGTATATTAATATACTTCATTACATGCACATATACACAGATTTAATGAAAAATAGTCATGGGAGAGCCTATTAAAATCCTGTCCCTTCTCAAGAAGGTTATCAGCAACTGCTGCTGTCCATCAGTGGTAGACTGTCTCTTAAGGGTATGCCACACTAAACAATATCGCTAACGGGATCGCTAAAAAACGTCACTATTTAGCGATCCCGTTAGCGATGTTGCTGTGTGTGGCAGCTTCCGGCGACGAGCTTTCTGCTGGGATCTCGCTCGTCGCCGGAAACGATCCGGACCCTATTTTCGTCGCTGGCGCCCCGCTGGGTGAGTATGTATCGCTAAGTGTGGCACCTTTTCTTAGCGATTTAGCGGTACTTTTGTACCGCTAAATCGCTAAGAAGATCGCTAACGGCGATAGCGCCGTTAACTATATCGCTAAATGTGGCACACATTTAGCGATATTAAAACGATCCCGCTAGCGATCTCATTAGTATGCGACGCTAACGAGATCGTTAGCGGGAGCGTTTAGTGTGGCAGTACCTTTAGGCAAGGAGTGAAGCACTTACAAGCTTTTTGCTTCAGTTTAGTGTGAGCTGAACACTGGGGGAGCTACTTGAGCCAAACGTAGCTGTAACTTAACCAATAAATTTCTTGGACTACTGTTTTTGCTAAAAATATGAATTTTGGCTGAAACAGCCTGAGAGACAACCCTCTATGAAGGCCCGTGTGCCCACACCCCAACATTCACAGTGGTGGATACAGAACACTTTTTGAATCTGGTAAAAACTGGACTTTATATTTCCTTCCTCTACAAAACTACCTAAACCTGACATTGCCATTCCCGTGTGCGATTCTACCATTACTGCCCAGCAACATGCCTGCTGTTTTGGGGTTGTATTTGACTCAGATCTACCCTTCATTCTCTACAGCCGATCACTCATGTCACCTGCACCTCAAAAGCATCTCTAGAATCTGACTTTTTCTGACTTTCGACTCTGCAAAGCCTCTTACTGTTGTTTTTATTCATTCTCGTCTGGACCATTACAACGCTCTATTAGTCCGTCTCCTTCTTGCTAAACTCTGCCATGTCCAATCCTGAATGCAGCAGCTAGGATCTTATTCCTGTCCAACCGCTACCCTGTGCCAATCATTGCACTGGTTGCCCATTCTATACAGAGTCCATTATATCCTTAGCACACTCACCCACAGTTCTGCACTGCCCTACATCTCGTTTGTCTTCAAGACTTCTCTCATGATGTACAAGTTCTCTGGAATGCACTTCTCCAGACAATTCAATTGATTTCCATTATGCACAGTTTTAACCTTGCCCTAAAACTCATGTCTTTAGCCAGGCCTATCACCTAATGTAACTACCTTATAAACTCGCGTATAAGCTGAGATTTTCAGCCCATTGTTTAGGGCTGAAAGTCC
>VIAB01005287.1:85159-101313 GCA_009801035.1 Oophaga pumilio | reverse complement strand
CACTGCAGGATAGATTTATCCTAATTAAATTTCCATAACAACAGAAGGGCTGTGTGCAGCACGGGAGTGTCAGCAGCTTGGAATGAGAACAAGGAAACAGTCCAGAAAGTACAGGGCGCAGATTGTTCAAGATGTGGCAGATCATTACATGGGCAGACGCACTCAGATCTGGGGCAAAACAGATGAGGGAGTCTTCATAAGTAGTGAAGCTGGACAAGGTACCTCCTAAGGCGCTATTACCCCGTAATCTACTGGAAGATGTAGAAGGAAGCGCAGGGAAAGTGCAGGATATGAACTGTGTGGTACCTGATGCTGTCCCTGCTTCTGACAAGAATGCGCTGCAAAGTGTGCCTAGAAAGGTTCTTCATTTTGCATTGGAACCTAACTGTGTCTCAGTTATTACGGAACCAGCTAATGAAGGTCCCCAGCACCACAGAGGAGTACCTGATTGTGCAGCAAAAAAAGACACAGGTATGCTACTGAGGAGACACTGTTTTCATGTAAGAGGAGGCCAGGGCCCTGATCTAACTGATGGCTCGGCCACGACTACACCCCTGATCGAATCTTACAGGAATAACCTCAATATGTTCAAAAAAGAAGAACCGTAAGGATTCCTCATCCGGTATTCTTTCTATTAAAATATCTTGCTGCAACTTATAAAGTGCAATTGTATTGTTGACCTATACAACTTAAGTCAAATGTAGCATTTTCATGTATTTGCAGCAATAAGATAAGTGCACACAGCTCTTTGACCCATATATCAATTCAGCCAATGTTGCACATATTGTGATTATTCCATTGCAAAAAAATGCAAGGTTTGGGTATATTTAAAACCGTGATGAAAAACATGCATTGACATAAATGGGCACTGTTTGTCTGTGCAACAGATTACAGTCTTTGATCAAATTACATATGGTACCTATAACTCAGTAAAGATCAGTGATTTATTCATGGCTGAGAGCAATATAATGTATGTAACATACTGGTTGTTTATTAGAATATGCATTGATATTTATGAGTACTGACTGGCTATTTGAGTGCATTACCATTCTATAAAAATAGACATTATTCAATCCCCTTACATTCCATTGCAAAAAAAAATGCAAGGTTTGGGTATATCTAAAACCATTATGAAAAACATGCTTTGACATAAATGGGCACTGTTTGTCTGTGCAAAAGATTACAATCTTTGATCAAATTTTATATGGTACCTATAACTCAGTAAAGAACAATGATTGAATCATGGCTGAGAGTAACATAATATATAAGGTACTGGTTGTTTGTTAAAATGTGCATTGATGATTATGAGCACTAACTGGCTGTGCAATGAAGTATAGCTCTGACAAAATTAGTGTTGGAATCCACAGCTCAGTTGTATACTGTTGAATATGTGAAGCGTGATAGAGCCATATGTTTTTCACCTTTTTATAAGGCTATGAATTATGAGCTCATCTGAATAGGTAATTCACACATCTCTTTCAAGCTGCGTTAATTTTTTCCCTTTATCCCTTCTTTGCGGCGATAGAGCACATGAGCACTTTTTGTATGAGATTAGTTGCTAACCTTTTTAGCTGAAACTATTAAAAGTTACATTTTACCATTTTTTGCTATTGTCAATTCGATTTATTGGTAGTATACATCCTAGCTACAAACTTAAACTTTATGTTTCTTCATACCTGAATTTGTGCGGTGTCATCTAGTCCTGCATGTCTCCACTTTGCCCACATGTTCAACTGCCACAGACCCCAGTCACTGCCCTTCACAAGTCTGGGTAGGCCCGGGTCCCCTCTGTGGTCTAGTGGGTCTACATTCCATTAACACCTGGGATGCACGCCCCAAGTCATCGTGGCTGGGTGGCATGGGAGCGTAGGTAAGCTAAGCCGCGTCCGACCATGACAGTAAGCTCTGGCCATTGATTCTACAGAGCATATGTGTACTGCAGGACTTTCCCAGAGCCCCGCCTGGTGAGTGGATTAGACTGCTCGGACCCCACCTGGTTAGTGGACTAGATTGCTCAATCCCCCGCTTGGTCAGCGGTTCGGATTTTTCGAGCTATGGACTCTGCTGACATATTGTGAACTGTGGGACTTACTGATGGGGCCTGAGGAGGGGGATAATGTAACGCCAATGTGTTTGTGACTTGCTTTACAGGCATTACTCTGCATGTCTGTGCTCTTACCCTTTTCTCCTTTCCCTCTGCTGCGTAGCCGTACATGTGTTGTAGAGTCTTTGCTCCGCTGCATGACCATCCGCATGTCCTTGGCTGCCACTGTGGAAGCTATCTATAGGTTGAGAGATTCTCTGCAGCTAGTGCATGACTTTCCAGGTGTGTCCAGGCTTGCAGCCACTGCCAGGTGCCCTTTATCTCTGATCCTGTGCTGGCTATACTGTACTGGTTTCTGTCTGTGCTTTGCGTGCGCGCGGCCACACCTTCCCTGCTTTTTTTAAGGGCAATGTGTGCGCTTGAAATTCCTGTTCCCAGCCTAATGCTGAGGGGCAGCTCCTATTTAAAGTTCCTCTTCCCTGTTGGGTATTGCCAGATTTTCTCATTAGGTTTCTAAACCTAGCCATATGTGTTTGTTCCTCCATTTTGCTTCTGGTCTTCAGCTTCTGTTCTGCCTGTGATCAGTTGTAGGAAAACTGATGTCTTTGTCCCTGAACCCGTGTTGTCTATGTGTCAGTACCAAAGTCCTTGCCTTGAATGTGGATTACTGCTGTGTGATATTCTCGAAGTCCTTCTGTGTCTGGAACTATGAACCTAGTAACTTTACGGTCCGAGCCTGCGGTGCTTGCACCATACCTCTTGAGTTCCTTCGTAGGTCATGTCCGATGTCCGGATCCTTGCGACCGCTGCCTGATGCCTGGAGCCTGAGGACCGTTGTCTGGTGCGTGGAGCCTGATGACCGCTGCTCAATGTACTGCTGGTGTCCCTGAAGTCCTGCCAGTGTTCCTGAAGTCCTGCCTGTGTCCTGATGTTCTCTCCCTGGAGCCATGTCTGTAATCCGGAGTCCAGATGTCTTGCCTTTGTCCTAGATGTCCAGTCTGTGTCCAGATATCCAGTCCATGGTCCTGATGGTCCAGCTGGTGTTCCAGAGTCGGACCCCCATGTGTCCTGGATGGGCTCCTCCATGTGTAACGAATGGAAGTGGAGGCACATGTGATGAAGTTCACATTTGTTTTTTATCTTTTGAGTGGAACCTCGAGACCTCAGTCCGTGGGGCTCCTAAGGGGGCGTAATTAGTGAGCCCCAGGTATCCGTAGTAAGGTCCCTCGAATAGGACCAGAGTGGAATACCTGGAGGACACAGGTGCTACCTCCAGTTAGACACCGGACATGTGGCAGCTGTCCCCGCAGGATAAACGGGTAAACAGATATTAGAGATATTGTGGAGCAGACCGGCGAACATCGGGTTTATGAGGTGAAGCTGGCTCTGGTGAGGATAGTCAGGTTCCGAGTAGATGTTAGGAAGCTGGCTCCAGCAACTTTAGCTTTGTCCACGGGTTTGGACGGCGGGTGATGGAACGAGATGGCAATTGAGGGTAAAGGTACAGATGTCGTCTAAGATAGCCGAACAACAGGTCACTGATATTCTGCAGAGACAAACAGTATAAGCATAGTGCCAAACGGAATGCTATAACAGCGCAGACAGAGCAAGGACAGAACCGGGTTTAGCAAGAGTAGATACTCGTTGCTACGGCACTTCCCCTATGGCGAAGTGGCCAGAAATAGTAATCAGCTCGCTGCCATTGGTTAATTGATATTTTCAAAAAATGCACGCTGTCCCTTTAAGATACCAGAGGGAAGCGCGCTCGCATCCTAAGCATTCTCCCTAGAGGCCTGCTGGCAGCGTGCCAGGAAGTAGAGGAGAGAGAAGCAGCAACAGTATTCCGAGGGACAGACATAGAGCAAGGATCCTGACAGGGATTGTCATGCCTTGCTTTCTGTATGTGACTTTATCTAGTAAACTTTATGTTTATTCGGACTCCCATGACAGCACCACAAGAGACGGGATCTGCCCTTCAGTGACAGGAATCCTACAAATATAAAAGAGCAGCACCTCTCCCACGCATCAGTTGGATTACAGAGCTTGAGAGGACCACCATGGTAAATTGAAAATAATATGTACATATTTTAAACCATCAGTTGGTTTCCTATTCCTGATGGGACTCGGTTCCTACAGTTACCTGCGAGGAGACATCGGATCCCATTCCCGGCCGTTCAGCTCAGGTAGCTGGGGGGCCCCCTATCTCAGCCGGTATGGGGCTCCTGGAAGCGCAACGGTGGTCCTCGTTAGACAGCATGGCAGTAAGCGAACAACAGGGAGCGGGATCTGGAGGATTGCCATCTTCGGAAAGAGCCTGCACCAAGGTAAGTATTTCACTGAGTTTCTGCTGTTCCGGAAGGTGCAATGGGTGTGGGGCTCCGTGCTCCAGGCCCGGTGGTGTCTGAATGCGACCTTGGGCAATCGGAGGGCTCATTCCCGGGTGTTCCTGGGCAGATAATTGACGCGTTCTGCGTCATCGGTGTCGCAGGTGATGTCAGGGATGGAGCTGACGAGTGCGTCCAGGTCACCCGTGCCGGGGGCACTAGACTGCGCACGTGCAGGTCGTTCTGGCCGCAGCCAGAGACATGAGACTCCAGAGCCTTGCATAACACGTGGGTTCTACTCTCTGGAACCTGGGCACCTGCTGGGGGCTGGGGATTCTGGGGAGGGCGCGGCATGACCTGCTGACCCGGATAGAGTGGAACGGCATATATGGATAGCTCAAGAGGGAGCTTATGCTTCTGGCCCATTATTCGTAATGGAAGCAGGCGAGCAACAGCAGCAGCTACTGCAGCAGAAGGAGGCTGCAGACCAACACGCTAGGCAGAAGCTTCGGACCTGACAAAAAGCCCAGGATGATGCAGGTCGTGGCCAGTTAAGTGATCGATCCAGCCGCATGAGCTCTTCCAGACGGGAGTCTGTAGCATCGGCAGAGAAATCCCCCCCTCATCATCCAGTACCTATTTTCTGCAGACACTGGTAAGTGATCTTTGTGAATGTTCACTTTGTGATACAGCCTTCCCCTTATGTTTCAAATTCTAGGAGAAGAAATACACAGTTAAGGCAAGGCAAAGCACAGGGGATGCGAACTCTGTGGATGCCCCCTACTGGACTCATGTCCAAAAAGTTATGTTCCCCCTGTGTCCAGCAGACGGTGAGGTCTCAGAAAGGGGAGGGGTGGATTGGCATTAGTTTATACGTTAGACTATATTGCCTCTTGCTCAGGTTGCAGAAGAAACTCCCAACTTTGCCGAAAGTTTAAAGGACATCATCAGAACAGAAGTGAGTGAATCCATAAGGTCCCTAACTCAAGGGGAAAGTTCTAAATGGAAGAAGTGTAACATAGATCTTCCGGAATCGGATTTGTCTGCTGATTGGAGGAAGAATGAGGGTTTCTCCGATTCATCTCCATTATCTTCTTCATCCGAGGAAGACTTCGGTCACTTCTGCCTTCCCCTAGACAGCATGGACAAAATAGTGACGGCGGTTAGGGAACAATGGGGACAGTAAAGCCCAGGCCAACTCTTTCCATGCAGGACAACATGTTTAAGGGATTGGATCAAAGGAAACGTAGAGGCTTTCCCTTGAATGAAAAAATTCAGGGTCTGATTCTCGGGGAATTGAATAGGCCATAAAAAGGGGCTCCTTACCTCCAGCCATCAAGTGGAGAAACCCTTTGGAGACCCGACCATTAATACTTTGGATAAAGCCCCTAAGTTAGATGCAGCTGTAGCCAAAGCATAAAAGAAATCCTCCCTACCCTTTGAGGACATGGGGACCCTAAAGGATCCCCTAGATAGAAAGGCGGACGGCTTCCTTAAGGGGACTTGGGAGATGGCGGCCGGATCCCTGAGGTCAGCGGTGGCATCCACTTGTGCGGCCAGATCAATGATGGTCTGGCTTGACCAACTCAAATCTCAGTATGAAGCTCCTCGGGAGACTATTCTGGGAGCCCTTCCAGTAATTCAGGGGGCCGCAGCCTTCTTGTCCGATGCTTCTGTATATTCGGTCAGGATGGCGGCAAGAGCAGAGGGTCTTTCCAAAGTGACCCGCAGGGCTTTTTGGCTAAAATGCTGGCCAGGGGACATCAAACTGAGGTCGCAACTCTGTGCTATCCCATGTGAAGGGGAATACCTCTTTGGCCTGGTCTTCCATGAGATGCTGGATAAGGCAGGGGATGAGAAAAAGAAATTCCCCAACCTAGCGTTCTCTTCTTATCGATGTCCCTTCAGCAGGAGAAGTTTGGTCTTGGAAGGACTACCATGGACCGTTCCAAGTGGGATGACAGAAAGAAGAGAGGTACAGGCTTCATGTTTAGACGTCCTTCACAAGAATGCAAAAAGCCATCTCAATGACTAGCGGTCCCCGTAAGGGGCAGATTGTCGGCCTTCTATCCAGCCTGGTCATGAATTACCAACAATGACTGGGTGCAAGGCGTGATATCATCAGGACTAAAAATTGAATTTCTTTCAGTCCCAGGGGATAAATTCAGGATAATTCCCTTCTGTTCCCTTTGCCTAGAGCAGTCTGCCCTGCAGGCGTAGATCATGAAATTGTGTCAGAAAAAAGTCCTGGTGGAGTTTCAGGAATCCGAGAAGGGTAGAGGTTATTACTCTCCCGTTTTAGGTTTCGAAATCATATAACTCTTACAGAACCATCATCAATCTCCAGTCCCTCAATAAGTTTTTGATCATTTGCCACTTTAAAATGGAATCAACTGGCTCAGCAATAAAGGTGATATTTCAAAACTGTTTCCTGGTTGTATTAGATTTAAAAGATGCATATTATCATGTGTCTATCCACGCAGATTTCCAGCATTTCCTGAGAGTGGCAGTATCTATAGGGGGCATAGTCCATCATTTCCAATTTCTAATTGCCATAGTCCACTCTACAATGCTTAGGGTGGCTGATAAACTCTGAAATATCCCAGTTACAACTCTTGAAAGTTCAGCAGTTCTTGGGTCTCGTTTTATATTCAGAAAATCAGGAATGTCGTCTGCTGCCTGATAAAATAGTTGGCCTTTGTCACCAGATTTTGCGAGCAGTAAATAGGCCCTCCATGACCAGCCTTAAGTTCCTTAAGATGGTGGCTTAACAAGGATAGCTTTACCTTGGGGGTTCCCAGGGAAAATCACATATCCCGAATAATAACCACAGATGCTGTCCTTCAGGTTGGGTGGCCCATATGGGGGATATCGTAATCCATGGTCAATGGGATCCCCAGGTAGAAAGCTCATCTAACCTGAAGGAACTATCAGCGATAGAATTGTCAGTTAAAAACTCCTTGTGTACCTACAGGGTCACCAAGTAAGAACTCTCTCGGACAACCAAGTGGCGGTGGGCTACATCAACCACCAAGGTGGGACCCGATCTGGGGCCCAGATGGAAGTAGCAGAGTGCCTTTTCCAGATAGCGAAAAGGCATTTTCTATCTTTGACAGTGCTACACATAAAAGGAAAAAACAAAACCAAAGCAGACTTTCTAAGCTGCAACACATTGAGAGAGGGGGAATGGTCTCTAAATGGAGCCATATTCAGCCAGATTGTCCGCATGTGGGGTTAGCCGGACATAGGCCTCTTTGCCACCAGGAACAACAGAAAAGTAAAACAGTTCTTTTCTCTGAATGCCAGGGAAAATCCTCTTATGGTGTACGGCTTCCTGAGGAAGTGAGACTTCAACCTGGCCTATGCATTTCCTCCCTTATTCCTGTTACCACTGGTAGTGAGGAAGATCACAGAAGACAGGGCAAGGATTATACTAATTGCTCCCTTTTGGCCCAGAAGGGCTTGGTTCTCGTGGCTAAGAACTATGTCAGTCTGCGATCCCTGAGTGCTTCCAGATCTTCTCTCCCAAGGTCCGGTCAACCATCCACAAGTAGCAGGACTCCACTTGATGGAATGGAGTTTGAAAGGGCATTATTGAGAGATAGAGGTTTCTCCCCAAATTTAATAACCACCCTTCTAAGGAGTAGGAAGTTAATCACAACTAAGATCTATGCTAGAACCTGGAGGCAATTCTTAGCCACTTCTAACTTTAAAACTGAAGAGGAGTTACCTATAGGGCAGATTCTAGAATTTCTTCACAGGGGTCTTGAATTAGGTCTTTCCACTATAGGAAAGATGTGTATCTTCGTACCGTGTTAGCCAGTAGATAGAAAAATATTTAGACTTGAGAGTCCTCAGTGGTTGATACCTTTTAATGGCTAACTGAAAAGATGGTAACAAATTGCAAGCTTTTGAGACTACTCAGGTCTCTTCATCAGGCATAGACTAATACAACATCTGAAGAATCACATATTTATACACAAAATAGCACAGAAAAAATGCAATAGGTAGGACAAGTGACGTGAAGCAGAACTGTCATTATGGCAGAGGGACGAACATAAATATGACTAGTTCATAGATAAGGAGTGAGAGTTTTATTACCCTCTGATTGGGGTCTGGTGTTGTTGTGATGACCCTAAAAGGTCAGGGAAGCAAATTCATTAATTGTTGTAGAAAGACATAAAACTCTGGGATATATTCATCCCAGCACTAAGAGTGTCAAAGGTCATCATAAGTTTATATTCCCAGACTTTTCTATCCTTCTCAGATTTGAAGTTAGATTTTAATACCAGTAATTCCATATCCGTCATACTATGACCGGGCATACAAAAGTGTTTTGCCACAGGTAAATCCATTCTCCTTTCTCTTATTGAGTGGCGATGTGAGTTCATCCTTGTTCTCAGTTTTTGCCCGGTCTCACCCACATACAGACCCCCAGTTGGACATTTAGTACATATAATTAGGTACACCACATTAGATGTGATGCAGCTGAAAGTACCTGGTATCTTGTAGTCCTGATGGGAGTTGGGGATCTTTATCCTGTCCGTGGTCATTATAGATGTACAGGTTTTGCATTTCTTTTGTTTGCAAGGAAAGGTACCTGCAGCTGTTGGGGAGGACAGGGAGCTTCTGACAATGATGCTTCTTAGATTTGGGGGCTGCCTAAAACATAGTAGTGGGGGGTCTGGAAATATGGATTGTAATCGGGCATCTTTTTGCAGTAAAGGTTGTAGTTTCCGTGCAGCTTCCCTGACCTTTTAGGGTCATCACAACAACACCAGACCCCAATCAGAGGGTAATAAAACTCTCACTCCTTATCTATGAACTAGTCATATTTATGTTCGTCCCTCTGCCATAATGACAGTTCTGCTTCACGTCACTTGTCCTACCTATTGCATTTTTTCTGTGCTATTTTGTGTATAAATATGTGATTCTTCAGATGTTGTATTAGTCTATGCCTGATGAAGAGACCTGAGTAGTCTCGAAAGCTTGCAATTTGTTACCATCTTTTCAGTTAGCCATTAAAAGGTATCAACCACTGAGGACTCTCAAGTCTAAATATTTGTCTTTCCACTAGTACCCTTAAAGTACAAGTTTCGGCCCTTGGTGCTTTATTTAGCTGTGATATTGCTAATAATTACTGGGTCTTCAGCTTTATTAAAGCAGCTGGCAGATCTAGGCCCATACACAAAGTTAGGTGTGTACCATCGGACTTTTAATTGGTCCTTACGGCTATGACTGAGGCTCCGTTTGAGCCCATGGTTATCTTCCTCAATTAAGATTCTATCCCTCAAGGTTGCCTTTTTGGTAGCAATAACATCAGTACGTAGAATAAGTGATATTCAGGCTCTCCCTAGACTTCCTCCTTATATACAGTTTTTGGACGGCAGGGTAGTGCTTAGGCCAGATCATGCTTACTTGCCCAAGTTCGCTTCAGACTTCCACAGGTCACAGGAGAAAGTTCTTCCTTCTTTTCTCCCTAACCATACTAGACAAATGAAGAGAAGCTTCACAAGTTAGATGTTAGAAGATGTCTGCTAGAGTATGTCTCGGTCACTGATCCTTGGAAAAAGGACAATGCCTTTTTTTTTCCTATCCTTCCAGGGCTCTAGGAAGGGTCTTAGGCCTCTTTCACACATCCGTCTTTTTGTATCAGGCACGATCCAGCGTGTTGGTAAAAAAACGGATCCGGTAACGGATGCGTTTTTTTACCATTGACTTTCATTAGCGCCGGATCGTGCCTGATGTCATTGCGTTGTATCCGTTTTTGTCCGGATCCGGCGGAAATGTACATTCCGGCGGCCGGACAAAACGGAGCATGTAACGTTTTTTTTGTTTTGCCGGAGCCGCCTGATGTGCCTGAAGCGGCGCATCAGGCGGCCGGAAACAATAGAAGTAAATGGAACCGGATCAGACTTTTGTGCAATCCGTCAAAAGTCTGATCCGGTTTCTGGAAATCAAGGTCTACTACTACTACTACTACTACTACTACTACTACTACATTTTCCAGTGTCTCCGGGCATCCGAAACCCTCTTTTTATGGGTTCAAAAGTTCAGGTCGGATCCAGCAAAAAAACGGATCCGTTGCATCAGTTTTTTTATTTCAGTGCCGGATCCGTCCCTTCAGGTGTTCGACGGATCATGCCTGATACAAAAAGACGGATGTGTGACAGAGGCCTAAGAGTTTCAAAGTGTACGTTAGCAAGATGGATTAGGGAGGCTATCTCTCTAGCACACACAGCAGGTGGTGGTCCAGCTCTGCAGAATATAAAGGCGCATTCCACTCGAGCTATGGCATCCTCTTGAGCAGAAAGATCGGGAGTTTCCATTGACCAAATATGCAAGGCTACGTGGTCATCTCCTTCCATCTTTTTTAATCATTATAGGCTAGACATGGTTGCTTCCTCAGATCTCACCTTCTGGTTAAGAGTACTGCAGGCTGTAGTCCCTCCCGAAGATAGTTTTTACTTCTCTGTAATTCTCTTGTGGTGCTGTCATGGGAGTCCAAATAAAGTGATTAAGTAACAGTATTTTTCAGAAGCCCATGACAGCACCCTTAGTTCTCTCCCTTCACGTGTGGGTGCACACTTCTTCATCTTATAAGTTTTTACATGTGTGAAGTTGCTCAGGTTTAAAATTTGTACATATTATTTTCATTAACCATGGTGGTCATCTCAAGCTCTGTAATCCAACTGATGCGTGGGAGAGGTGCGCCCTTTAGTATCTGTAGGTTTCCTGTTCCTGAAGGGCGGATCCCCTCTCGTGGGGCTGTCATGGGCTTCCGAAAAATACCGGTAAGTAATGCTTTCTTCATACCTGAAGTTATGCGGTGTCATCTAGTCCTGTATGTCACCACCTTGCCTACATGCTCAGCTGCCACAGACCCCATTCGCTGCCCTTCCCTAGTCCGGATAGGCCCGGGTCCCCCTCTGTGGTCCAGTGGGTCCACATTACATTACCACCTGTCACGCACGACCCACGTCGTCATGGCCTGGTGGCGTGGGAGCGCAGGCAAGCTAAGCATGCTTAGCCGCGTCCGACCGTGACACATATATCTCCCCTCCTGTATTTTACCAGTGACCTTCTCCTACTATATATGTGCTCTGTGTATGTATGTGTCCTTTTTATATATGTGCTCTGTGTATACATAATGTAACAGGTTGACTCACTCAGCTGCTCTCAGAGGTTGACACAGGAATGCTGCTTGGTTAATCTGCTGATTTATTAAAACACAGCATAAACCATTTCAGAATTGAACAAAATAAAAGTGGTCTTTCTGGCATAACGCCAAAACAAAAGATAACATAGCAAAGTCCATGTGACTACGGGATTCACCTGCTCAGGTTCCAATAAACTTCAGCTCCCACTGGAGCAGAGAGCACACAGCAGAGAAAAACACACAGTAGCTGGACTTTTAACTTCCCCAATCACTCCCTTGGGGAGGAGATATGATGAGTGGCCATCTTACCCATCTCTTGCAGCCACTCACAAAACACCCAACCGTGTCATCGCTGATTAACCCCTTTGCACATAACATGCTGGAGAGAAACGCCTGTGTTTCACATCACTGAAGATAGCAACCTTTGTGACAAATATCTCCCTTCACATACATCACCAATGACCCTTTCATATACCCATCCCTTTCAGCCCAAAACCACGGTTTTTGGCACCTTTAGACACCAAACAGGGTATTTAGGAGAGTACATTCGCGTTATTGTACAGTATAACTTCATAGTCATGCTGGCATTCTTACCCTTATATTCTCTTAACTATCTCAGAAGTGCATGGTGTGACACAAATTTAAAACTATGGCCTAGTAGGTAATACTTCAGCCAATTTTATTGCTAAACACTTTCTGAACAATGGCATCATTTTTCTCGCAGGTAGAGAGCTTCTGGCTCAGATTCAGGATGGGATGTTCTTCCCCATTTATTTTCTGAGACAGCATGGCTCCCAACCTGACTTCTGAAGCATTCTTCTGGACCACGAATTCTTTACACAGAGCACGCTTCATCTCCTGGAATGCCATCTCTGTGTCAGCAATTCATTTGAACATCTTCGATTTGGTGCCTTTAAGGAAATCCGTCTGTGGTGCTGCAATTATGGAAAATTTGGGATAAATTACCAGTGATATCCCACAATTCAAAGAAAGGTCCTCACCTGCTTCTTGTGAAGCGGTTGCGGCCATTGCTGAATCGCCTTGACCTTGTTTTTCTGTTGCTTGATTTTGTCTAACCCAACAATATAGCCTAAGTACTTGGCCTCTTCTCTCCCCATGGCACATTTTTTTCGGATTTATGGTAAACCCTGCTTTTCTCAGAGCATCCGTAATTGTCTGTTCCTTTGGAAGATGACTACCCCAGTCAGGGCTAAGACCCCAATGTCATCAAGGTAGGCTGTGCCATACTTCTTATCCGGAGCTAGGATCCGATCCATAGCCCTCTGGAAGGTAGCTGGGGCCCCCTTCTGTCTGAAGTCATTCTGGGGTATTGAAAACACCCATCAGATGACTAGAAAGCTGTCTTCTCCTTGGCACTCTGGGACATGGGGATCTGCCAGTAGCCCTTTGTCAGGTCAAGGGTTGTAATGATCATCAACACAGGGCATCGGATACGCGTCAAAACTGGACACCTCATTCAACCTGCTGAAGTCGTTACAAGACCGTCACTTACTGTTGGGCTTCGGCACGAGAACGATGGGACTTGACTATCCACTTTTAAACTCCTCTATCACGCTAAAGTCTAGCATTTTTCTTTGCCTCATTTAATATTCCCTCATGGTGTGTTTCGTGAATTCTCTAGGGCTTAAGGATTCACCCTTATATGTGGCTCTGTCAAAACATTATGCTCCACCATCAGCATATGCCCTGGCAACTCCGAGAACAGGTCACATTTCTGCTGCAGCAGTTCCTGACACTGTTCCTTCTGAGCCGGCAATAGAGTCTTTGCAATTGTGACATCCTTCACTTTTTGGTTTCAGATTGGTCTCCCAAGCAAGTACTGTAGCTTCTAGCGATTCCAAATCTTGCCACAGCTTGAGCAAGTTCAGTTGGTGTACTTGGTGCAGCTTCCTTTGTCCTGGCTTGTGTAATTTTTAATTAACCTCACCCATTCATTCCACCATATCATATGAGCCTTGCCACTTGGCAAGGAACTTGCTCTTAACTGTGGGGATAAGCACCAGCATGGTGTCCTGAGGCTGGAACTGCCTCAGCATTGTTGATTGATTATACACCCTTGCCTGGCGCTTCTGTGCTAGGAGATGTGCCTTCACAATAGGCATCACATTTGCCATCCTCTCCTGCGACTGGGTGACATGCTCTATGATGCTTCGGTGTGGCGTGACCTCGGCTTCCCAGGTTTCCTTGGCAATGTTTATTAGCCGTCGCAGATGCTGACCATACGCGAGTTTAAATGGAGATAAGCCAGTGGAGACTTGAGGAACTTCTCTGATGGAGAAGAGCAGAAATGGAAGCAGATAGTCCCAGTCTTGACAATCTTTTTCAAAGACCTTCTTGAGCATGGCCTTTAAGGTCTAGTTATAATACTCTACTAAGCTGTATGTCTGTGGATTGTAGACTGAGGTTCGCAGCTGGGTAATCTGAAGGACCTGACACGGCTCCTTTATCACCTTGTTCATGAAGGTGGTTACTTGGTCTGTCAAGATGTCCTTTGGCAGGCTGGTCCTAGTAAAAATGTGGACAAGTTCCTGGGCTATATTTTTGGCAGAAGAGTTCATGTTCATGATCACTAGGATGTATTGATAACTCTGTGCAGACTTAACTAACCGACCTTCTAAGGCCATGGCAATTCTCTCAAATGGGACCTCTATCACAGGTAAGGAATTAAGGGATTTTGAAAGTGAGCAGAGTGAGCAGTTATCTGGCAAGTGGGGCAGGATCTGCAATAATTTAGGTTCTCCCGGTAACATCCCTGCCAATAGAACCTCCACATTATCCTATCCTAAGTTTTCCCTACACCCAGATGTCCTCTCAGAACATGCAAATGGGCCATGTCTAATACCATCTGCCGGTAGGGTCCTGGAACCAACAATGCTCCACTATCTCACCTCCCCTCAGTTTGGTCACCAGATGTAATATCTCTCCATTAACTGCAAAATGTCGGAACCAGGTGTCTGCCACTGGCTCTTGAGCAACCCTGTTACAGGCGGTAACATTGTCTAACGCCCTCTTTAACAGAAGGTCCCTAATTTGAGCAGTCCCAAAGTTTTCTTTGGACACTTCTAACTCAGTGAGGTTGAGCTTCATGGTCACAATCTCATCCTCCTCTCCAGTGATGACACAGAGGGGGGAAACCTCTCCATCTTTGATTTCAATGGAGTTTTCTTCTGGTGTCAAAAGCCCCCTTTTGACACAAGTTCCAAAATAAGTAAAAAATTCTGCCTCAAAATGACTGGATGTGTGAAGTGCTTTACTACCCCGACCTCATGGGACTTGGTACCGCAGTCTGTACCCATGTTCACTCTGGCCACAAGGTAGTACTTGGTGTTTCCGTGTATGCAGCGGATTGCCACAAACTTGTAAGAGATCAAATAGTGGGGAAGTGTAGCACTGATCAGGGTCACCAGACTTCCAGAATCCAAAAGTCCAAGTACCAGTACCCCAATAACCGACACGTTACATGCCTGCAGCCCCTCATTGGTTTGACAGCTCACACTACAGACTGGATAGTCATAATAGGAATAACAGCGGCATAGGCTGCAGTACATTGGTTCAAGTGACATATGACACCAGATGGATATGTGTCCAAGATTGTGTCATTGCCAACAGGACAAGTCTTTAACAACAGCCTTTGGGGGATGTTCAGTGGTATTGGGACACCCTCCATTTGTGGCTCTAGACTCCCTCTGTGGTGAGCCCACCCCTCTTTGGGTATTCCAGTATGGGGAAGTGACGATGTCCAGTTTCCCGAGAGATTTTTTTTTTACAGCCTGGCACCTCTCTACTAGGCTAACCATGTCATCTGTGTTCTAAGGGTTTCCCTGAGCAACCAAGTCTGTATTCACCTGGGAAGGGAGTGGATGAATGTCCATCACCACACACCCGACCATCTGGGCAGGAGTGGAAGACTCTGGCTACGCCCACTTTTGTACTACAAGTAACAAGTCAAACATCTGTGATCGAGGGGGTTTGTTGCCAGTGGTGGACTCGTTGGGCTCTAACCAATAGAGTTCCTTCCATGTTTGCCAAGATTTCAGTTTTTAACTTGGCGTATTTCTTGGCATCCTGTAATACTAAGTCATAATACATTTTTTGTGGTTTGCCCATCAAATATGGCGCCAGCACCCCCGCCCACTGCTCCGGCAGAAGGTTTTCCCGATCAGCCACCTTCTCGAAAACCATGAAAAAAGCCTACAGATCATTCCCGAGGGTCATCTTCTTACTACCTTCCAGATGTGGGAGTCATCAACCGAACTTGGGGGTGGAGCGGTCGATCTGCCCTGGGTGGCATTCGCCAGAAGCTGCATCTGTTGCTGCTGCTGTTGTATCTGCTGTAGCAGTAGCTTGTTCATCTCCTGCTGCTGCTTCTGGACAAGATGTTTGATTATGTTCTCCATGCTGCTGAACGTCTCCTGCTGGATGGCGACCTTTACCCAGGACATATAACATGTTCTGTAGCAGCTACATGGTTTTCAGGAAGTTGCACACATTCGAAACATCAACTGTAATAGGTTGACTCACTCAGCTGCTCTCAGACACAGGAATGCTGCTTGGGTTAATCTTCTGCTGGTTTATTAACCCCTTAACGACCGCCGATACGCCTTTT
>VIAB01005287.1:58124-70823 GCA_009801035.1 Oophaga pumilio | reverse complement strand
GGCAAGGGAACACAGGAGGAGAGAGGTAATGTACATAATTAAAATTTTTCTTGCAAGCGGCAGATTTGTAAAGCTGTTTTAACAGCGTTGGTTATAGCCGCAGATGCATTAGACATGGCTATGACAGGGCCAGAAGGACGCCACGTAATCATCTTTTGTACTCCCATGGTTATGGGAGTAACAAATCTAGGGATGAGAACAAGGTTAGATTTATTTCAACTTACAACCATGAGTGGGTGAATGTGAGAGACATTCTGGACAGACACTGGTCAATTTTGGCCACTGAGCCCTCTTTGAAATCAGCCGTGGGTGGTAGATCTCTCATGACGGCTAGGAGATCCCCGAACCTGACTAATTTGTTAGTCAGGAGTAGAGATGAGCGGCTTTTCCTTTTTTCGGGTCGAGTCGGGTTTCATGAAACCCGACTTTTGCAAAAGTTAGGTCGAGCGAAATCGGCCGACTATCGGGAAAAGTCGGGGTTTCGTCCGAAACATGAAACCCAAAGCAAGTCAATGGGGAAGCAAAGTCGGTAGGGAGTGGAGGACAGTAAACACACCTACAGTGCCCATTTGAATGGCAACAACATCAATCATTATTACTTAAGCTTGGCAACCTTAATTGACTTTATAACAATGGTTACGCATTGAAAAATGAGGGCTATTTGGCTCAACTTGTGGGGGGGTAGGGATGTCTCCAGGTTTTCGTGGGCCCAGGGCCAAAGAGTGTCAGTCGGTCTCTTTAACACATACCACAATTCATGCTGCTCCGATACGGCACAGAAATATCGGTATAGTACAATGAAAAAAAACTTCCTTTCTTACGACATGACTGATATCTATGTTAAAATCTACAATAGCTCAAAAAACGGACACTATATTCCTCCATACAGTATTATGGCCACCACATAGTGCGCCATGCAGAATAATGAGCCCCATATATTACTCCATACAGAATAGGTCCCATATGATGCCTCATAACCTATATGATGCCCCATAAATAATGAACCCCATATGATTCTCCAGTATATGATGGGCCACATGGATGATGCTCCAGTGTTTGATTGGCCAAAATTAAGCTCCATATATAATGGGCCCAATTATTAATGTTCCAGTGTGTAATGGGCCACGTAAATGCTGCTCCAGTGTCTGATCTGCCCCATTTAGAATGCTCCAATACATCATGGGACTCATGGATGATACTCCATTGTCTTATGGGCCAAAAGAAAGCTCCATGTATAATGGGCCCAAGTATTAATATTCCAGTGTGTAATGGGCCAGGTAAATGCTGCTCCAGTGTCTGATGTCCCCCATTTATAATACTCCAGTATATGATGGGCCCCATGTATGCTGCTACAGTGTCTTATGGGCCAAAATCATGGTCCATATATAATGGGCCCCATTATTCATTATCCATTGCATAATGGGCCCCGTAAATGCTGATCCAGTGTCTGCTGTCCCCATTTACAATACTCCAGTGTATGATGGGCCCCATTGGATGATACTCCAGTCTCTGATCTGCCCCATTGAGAATGCTTCTGTATATGATGGGGCCCATGGATGGTGCTCTTGTCTTATGGGCCAAAAGAATGCTCCATATATAATGGGCCCAAAAATTACTGTTCCAGTGTGTAATGAGCCACGTAAATGCTGCTACTGTGTCTGATGTCCTCCATTTACAATACTCCAGTGTATGATGGGCCCCATGGTTGCTGCTCCAGTGTCTTATGGGCCAAAATCATGGTCCATCTATAATGGGCCCCATTATTCATTATCCAGAGTATAATGGGCCCTGAAAATGCTGCTCCAGTGTCTGCTGTTCCCCCATTTACAATGCTTCAGTATATGATGGGCCCCATGCATGCTGCTCCAGTCTATGATCTGCCCCATTGAGAATGCTCCTGTATATAATGGGCCCCATGGATGATGCTCCAGTGTGTTATGGGGCAAAAGAAAGCTCCATATATGATCGTCCACATTATTAATGATCCAGTGTAAAATGCTACCAATATATTCCTCAAAACATTAAAAAAAATGTAATAACTCTCTTCGCTGTGCACTGCTCTACTCTGGCCTCCTCAGCATCGCCATCTTACAGCTCTCTGCACTTGGACTGTTTAGGCAGAGGGAGTACAGACGTGACGTAATTGCGCTCTGTAATCTGAATGTTACTGTCAGGAAACGCAGAAGACGTCACAGTGGTGGAGCCTGGAGAGTTAAGTATTGCAAGTGCTGTGGCCCTTAGCAAGCAGGGGGGGCCCGCTAGTGTGCGATGGCACTGGCACAGGGCCCCTCATAGTACGCCGGTGCTTCTGACGGCGAGAGGGTCCATCCCACCGTCAGAGACAAATGTTTGTATTATGAGGGCCCCTGTGCCAGTGCCGTAGCCCACGAGTCGGCCACACCCAACCTGCTCAGTGAACCTGCACTTGCCCGGGTGTGCCAGGTGCTGACGCCGGCCCTGGTGGGGGGGATTTTAACGTTTTGTATGCCGTCCATGCTTGCAAGTGTGTGGCACCGCAGGAGATTGGTTGCCACAGTGACCTTGACTCCCTCCAGGGGGGAGTGATGTCATGCCTGACAGCAAGGAAGGATCCCTTAAACAGGTAACACAGGATACAACACCTTTCATACTCTGGACCAGAAGGGGGAGATCCAACACCTGTTTTCAGGAAAAGCTGATTGAGAACATTCTGGCTGGTGGAGGACTTAGTGAGTGTGGCAGGAGGGACAAGAGAGGAGAGACGTGTGGAGACAAATTGGTAAAAAGAGGGGCTATACAGAGCTCACCCCCAGGTTTGAGCACCAGAAACCGGACCCCCGGAGTCTGAGGATTAGTGGGCAAACTAAAGTCCCAGCTGCAGAATCCAGAGGACAGTAGATAGCAGATTATCTGCCCCAACTAATACTCTACTACACATCAGCAGCACATGTGAGTCGGAGACTCCATAAGTGAGTGATTCCTGAAGCAGGTTACACCTGCCTGCTACGAGAGTGAATTTCTACCTAGACAACAGACAGAGAGAGGAACTTGGACGGAGCTTCTAGCAGGCAGTGCCTCAGAGAATAGCACTAGAAAGGAGACCTCACATCCCACCTCAAGTAAAGGGATTCCAAATTGCTTTCAGGCTGACCAACTCCAGCAGCATCTGTACTCAGTGCCCTGGACACTTTGCCTGCAAAAACTGTGAGTAAAGCTTTGGAAACTGCATCTGACTGTGTCTCCTCAAGTCCTTCCTGCAAAACACACTCCACTGTGCTCCATCTTTCAGCACCATTACTTTGTATACCATCTCTCTGCCCTGGGACAAGCTTCACTTGTGGTAAGCTATTCCAACCCTAATGCATCACACCATCTGTCCCAGAGGATCTGCACTGCAGCGCTTGTCACCTCTGACCAGAAACCACAGGTGGCGTCACGAATACCTTACTACAAACTCTTATCATCCCCTGTACATATTCCCCTTTTATTGGATCCCCAGGGCCACGGACGGGGTCACTGCCGCTGTGACACATCCCCCTTAACACACCGGGCCGGTACCGAGTATCCCACTGCCCTGGCGGGCGATCCAAGTGCATGCTATGGTTCAAGAACTGTTCCCAGAGGGGAAAGCCATCTTTCAGGATGATAATGTACCAATTCATGCAGCTACAATCATGAAATCATGCCACGGGGAACATTCTAATGAAGTTGAGCATCTCATCTGGCCCCCACAATCCCCAGACCTCAACCTTAAAGAGCATTTATGTTCGATTTTAGAGATTCAAGTTAGACGTCGATTTCTGCCGCCATCGTCGCTCAAAGAACTGGAGGGTGTTTTAACTGAAGAATGGGCTAAAATTCCTTTGGAAGCAAGTCACACCTTGTATGAATCCATACCTTGGAGAATTGAGGCTGTAATAGCCTCAAAAGGTGGACCTACACCATATTTAACTAAGTTTGGTTGATGTTTCCATGTGTTTACATTATTTCAGCCAACCCCTATATGTGTCGTCTGGGGAAGGTGGTACTATATCTTGGCAAACCCAGGTATGATGTTGTGATATGTTCTGTGGGTATCATTTCGTGTATATTTATATTTTACTGATCTGTGTATTTCACATATTGTCTAGAGTCTCAATTGTCAGCCTTTTGGCTGATAATTGAGTTAGGTCACCTACCATCTGCAGCCTGAATGTGTCTATGCCTTTTGATGAACCCCTGCTGATATCTACTGATTGTCCATTCATGACCCCTCAGCTATCCAAATGCAGCCAGTCACCCCCTGTAGTGCCTTAATCCCTGAGGCACATTTCCCAGGTCAGAAAGGCCTGAAAGCCATCAAACCGGTCAGACTACCCTTGGAGATAAGGAGGGGGTCTAACAACAGAGAGGTTTAAGTGAGTTCCAGTGTGGAGAGATGGTGTACAGCCACACAGCACGTCAGAGAGAAAGAATGATTTTTTCTTTGGTTTGATCCTCTGTCGTCTGGATTATTGGACTGATATCATGGGACATTTATCCTGTTACTGAACTGCATTCGTGTTCTGGACTATTGTATCCTCAGTGTGGTGGTTTGTTTATGGATCTTTTCGTTTTGCCTATTATAAAGGTCTTGGGATTGTTTGCACTTCTCTTGCTCTGTTGACTGTGTGATACCGGAGACGGACCCCGTGACAACAGGCATGTTTAATTTTTATGAAGGTGAGATTAACAACATTTTACATATATATTTCAGGAGTCAGACACAGACGCTCCCAGGCTCAATATGACAAAATTAAAGTGGAAACAAGTCAAAATGATGTTCAGTATTGTGTGTGGCTTCCACGTGCCTGTATGACCTCCTTACAACGCCTGGGCATGCTCCTGAGGAGGTTGCAGATGTTTTCCTGAGGGATCTCCTCCTAGACCTGGACTAAAGCATCCGTCAACTCCTGGACAGTCTGTGGTGCAATGTGACGTTGGTGGATGGAGCGAGACATGCTGTCCCAGATGTGCTCAATTGGATTTAGGTATTGGGAACAGGCAGGCCAGTCCATAGCTTCAATGCCTTCATCTTGCAGGAACTGCTGACTCACTCCAGCCACATGAGGTCTGGCATTGTCCTGCATTAGGAGGAACCCAGGGCCAACCGCACCAGCATATGGTCTCACAAGTGGTCTGAGGTTCTCATCTCGGTACCTAATGGCAGTCAGGCTACCTCTGGCGAGCACATGGAGGGCTGTGTGGCCCTTCAAATAAATGCCACCTCACACCATTACTGACCCACTGCCAAACCATTCATGCTGAAGGATGTTACAGGCAGCAGATCGCTCTCCACAGCATCTCCAGACTCTGTCACGTCTGTCACATGTGCTGAGTATGAACCTGCTGCCTGCAACATCTTTCAGCATGACCAGTTTGGCAGTGGGTAAGTAATGGTGTGGGATGGCATTCTTTGGGCGGGCCACACAGCCCTCCATGTGCTCACTAGAGGTAGCCTGACTGCCATTAGATACCGAAATAAGATCCTCAGACCCCTTATGAGACCATATGCTGGTGCGGTTGACCCTGGGTTTCTCCTAATGCAGGACAATGCCAGACCTCATGTGGCTGGAGTGTGTCAGGAGTTCCTGCAAGATGAAGGCATTGAAGCTATGGACTGGCCTGCCTGTTCCCCAGACCTGAATCCGATGGAGCACATATGGGACAGCATGTCTCGCTCTATTCACCAACGTCACATTGCACCACAGACTATCCAGGAGTTGATAGATGCTTTAAACCTGGTCTGGGAGGAGATCCTCTCAGAAGAAGATCCGCAACCTCATCAGGAGCATGCCTAGGCATTGTAGGGAGGTCATACAGGCATGTGGAAGCCACAAACAATACTGAGCATCATTTTGACTTGTTTCCACTTTAATTTTGTCTTGTTTTGATTTTCATTTTAACTTGTTTCCATTTTCATTTTGGGGGTCTCTCCATATCCAGGCCTCCATTGGTTCAAAAAATGTGATTTCCATTGATAATTTTTGCGTGGTTATGTTGACAGCACATTCAACTTTGTACAGAACAAAGTATTCAATGAGAATATTTAGTTCATTTAGGTCTAGGATGTGTTATTTGAGTGTTCCCTCTATTTTGTGAGCAGTGTATATAGATATATATATTGTAGGGATTTGCTCTGGTAGGTAGTGGCCGGGCCGCAGTAATGAGGCAACACACAGGCTTTAAGTCCAAAAATCACTGGTTTACTGTCACTTTAAACACCAGGCAACAGAAACATAACAGAAGGTAAATACACTCCAGCTTGGAGAACCACTGTTCCCAGACTCACCCTTGCATGGGACAGTGTTATGATTCGGTAGCTGAGGAGTGTAGGCAAAAAGGTAATACACCAGAGCAGTTGGAAACTATGAGATTGCAGTACCCTGACTAACCACCACAACTAGAGGCAGCCGTGGAGCGTTCCTACGTTGGTCCTAGACGCCTCGTCACAGCCTGAGAAACTATCTACACCTAAAGATAGAAATAGGAAAGCTATCTGCCCCGGAGCAGAACCCCAAAGATAATAGCAAGCCCCCAAACATATAATGGCGGTTAGACAAGACGAAATACTGACACAGACAGAAAATAGTGTGAGCAAACATTGGGGCCCAAACTAACTAAATAGAAAAGGATAGGAAGGGTACTTACTGCAATCCCAAAAAAACCCTGAAAACACCAACTCTACTAATTTCAAAAACACCTGAGATCACACGACCTCTACCACCTAAATTAGCTCTCTGGTGTAACAAAAATCAAAACAGCAGCCACTGAAAAAACTGGCTAAAGCAAATGTACTAACATCAGTGGCTGAACTGAACAGAGAGGGCAAAAGCCCCCCGAGGGGACCCAGAAGGCCCCCACAGAAGTGCAGGACAAAATGCAAAAATCCAGCAAAGAAACAAAAAGAAGGAAATGTCTTATCTGTTAGCAGGAGATGCAGACACGACACAGCAGGCTACAAGAGAAACTGGAAACAAGGATTCAGACCAGAACAATTGATCACCGGCAACCCTGATGGGAAGGTGACTCCCTTATATAAGACCAGTCAGTAACACCTGACTCCCAGTCCTCACAATCATCACTGCACAGACCAGCACCGCTTGTAACCACCAGAGGGAGCCTCTGCTCAGAACTCATCTCAAACCCATTCACAACAGGACAGGCTTGACTAAGCGGCTGCAGGTCAGCAGTGACCGCCAGGTGTCATTCCCCTGGTGGTCTGGAATCTGCTTGCTTGAGCTTGCTGACACACTGTACCAAAAGCCATGGCTACAGGCTCCAGCCAAGCTCCTTCTCTTCCTTACAATAAGCTCCGGAGGTGTCTTCCCAGACCTCCTTCCACTGGCTCAACCTAGCCAGTACTGATTCCCCCTTACCAAACACACAGGTTCCATTAAATATCCCTCAACCACACCCACAGGTGCATTATACATCACATGACCTGCTCACGTGACTATGACCTCATCACAGGTCCTTGCTCACGTGACTATGACCTCATCACAGGTCATTGTCTTCAGGGAAAATCCCAGCAAAACTTTAGCCTGCTGGGAGAAATATATCTCCCATCCAGCAAGACCCCCTTTGTTGTACCACATACCTCCCCCCTTTGTTCAACCCTAAGGGGGTGGACACATGTCATTAACCTGGGACCCCACGACCATGTCACCTTGTTCCACCAGTGGAGAGGGCTGTCTCAGTTGGGTTTGGTCGTCATACAACATCACACATTTGTTAGGCCTTCCCCACCCCCAGCAGTCAGTATGTCGGCTTTGGGCTTCAGCCCTGGAGTCACCATCTGTCTGTGCCACAAGACCGTTTCTAATCAACCCCCTTTCCAAGTGGGACCCTTTATCTGCCCTTTCCTTCCATGGCCGCCTCCTACGGTTGCTGCGGTCATGAGTCCACTGTCCTGTAAAGCCTACTGGCCGATCTGAGTCTGACTCTGGGTCATCCCGTCCACTACAGGGTCTCCCACTTTGGTCACTCAGCCCTGAGCTACTTCTACGTCTTTCATCAGGCCTTTTCCAGTACGCTCTCTTCTGGCCATTTCTCTCCATTTCCTGCAGCTCTTTATGGATCTGCTCCCTCTCACATCCTAGCTTCTTGATTTCCTTCAGGTACGCCACGTGATACCCCAAGAGCATCCGGATATTCTCAAGACTTTCCCTGGAACCGACAACCAGGAATGGAACCATCCCATCTCCCCGTCTGACCTGGGCCACGACATTAGCCGGAATCCTCAGTCTCTTCACACCGGATCTGTTCACCATTTCTTGCATCAATTTTCCCCGTCTTCCGATGACTTTCCCCACCAAATTTCTGGGTACCAAAACGATATCTTCCACCAAGCCCAGACGATTTTGAGCTTCCCTTTTCAGCTCCAGGTGTCGAGTGACTTTCCTATTCTCCATCCGGATCCTCTGTTTTATGTGGAGACATTGAAGATGCATATTCTTTAAGACAGCCACCCGCTTCTCTGTGACTTTGCTAGTCGACAGTATCACCAACTGGTTCGTCTCAGGTGCCCATTTCACACTACATGCTTCCACTGCTTTTCTAAAGGAGTCATGCGCACCCTCACTGGTGCAAGCTTCTCGCACGTCTTCGGGCACTTCTAACTTCTAGTACGCACCTGAAGAGCGAGGTCTTACTCTCTTCAAGACCCGTCGCTAAGGTGGGCATTGGCAGCTACTCCTTGTTGTCACTCTGGCACGACCGCTGCGGGTCTTTGAACACCAACTTCTACTCCTGCAGAAGACCTCGGCTCTTACGGCTTCTCCGAGCACAATCACATAAGGCCTTATTTCCACTTTGCCACTTTGCTAGGTGACCTCTGAGCTTAGAGACTTCCTTCTCCAGCACCCCCACTCTGTACTCAGCAGTTTCTTTTAGGGAATTTTCTTGTTCGCTATGCTCTTTCAGGGTTTGTAGTTCGGCCTGTAAACCTGCAGACCTTTGCTTCTCACACGACAAAGTTCTAGCAAGTTCCTGGAACTCCTGTGGGTTTTCTCCAAACTTGGTCTTGATTGCCGCAAATTCAGACTCCAGGTGTCGCACCCGCTCCCTGATTTTACTTCACTCATATCTTCACAGAGTGCAATTTGGTCAATGTCTTGGTGGGGTCCCCCTTTTTCCTTTAGCATCACAGTCACACCACAAAGTATGGTGAACCCTCAAGACACTCTCCCTCAGGAAGTCAGCTCCACTCCGTTCACCTACCACATCAGTATCAGTCATACAGTCATACTCTTCAGGGGACCTCAGGTCAGTTAGTGGGGCAGACTCAGCCTTTCCTCTTACAGTCGAGACACCGCCTGCACAGAAGTTACTCCCACTCACCCAGTCGTCAACTTCCTCTGTATCCTCAAAGTACACCCAGTCCCGGCCGCTCTCAAAGGGGTGCACTACATCCGGCGGTATACTGCCACCTGAGTACCCAGCAGTGGGTATACCGAGCATCACTCTGTCCACCTTATAATCCTTGATGCGCCCATGGATGCAGGCAACCTTGACATGTTTCTCTGTCAGACAGAGAACGAGAGTAGTTCATGTCAGAGTCACCATACTTTTTGAGTCCAATCGTCCAGAGACTCCTTCGCGATGTAACCTCACCATACACACCTTTGGGCGGTCATCAAGCAGAAAAGGCTATGCCACATGCGCTACAAGCATAACACCCACACTGCTGTTCCTTAGACATGTCCAATGAGGTAACCAGTGCCACCCCTTTTGGGGTTACCGCCCCTTTTTGAGAAACCATTCCTGTTTGGGTCACCGCCCCTTTTGGGGACCCCACCCTCTTTTTGGCACCCATCATACTGTACCCTTAAACAGTGTCTTTTTAGGGCGTGTACTGGCCCTTTAAGAGTTTGTGTGCCTTGGCTTACCCTGTCCTTCTTACCACACCATGAACAGTTCATTAACATCACATCATATATGGCTTTAACTCATATGCCGAATAGTTCATCAATGTCCACGGAACATGACAAGCACCAACAGTTTGTTCCAAAGGCAGATACTTGTCTGCCCCTAACCCCCTTTGTCTGGAGTTACCATACAGGAGCTCCTTCTCATCACGCTGACTCCTTGTCAGACATAAGTTCCCGGGGAAGCTTCCTAATTGGGATTACCATCCTTGCACACCAGGCCACCTGACAGTCCAGACCCTCAGAAGGTCGTTAGCTTTCCCCAACGCAGTGCCGTCGCAGACACCTGGCCTCTTCATGCGCTATTCAGGACGTCCATCCCAGGACCGTCCAACACACAGGCCTCCAGAATCTCCTTAAAGTCTCAGACAGACTCCCTTGAGACCCTTCCCAGTCTCAGACAGACTCCAGTCTCTCACGCTTCCACTGCGCCGTCTTCGTGGACCCTCCGATTCACAGCAACCTTCGTAACCCCACCGAGTTACAGCCAGACGCTTGTCACCTTCGTAACCCCGCCGAGTTACAGCCAGACGCTTGTCACCTTCGTAACCCCGCCGAGTTACAGCCAGACGTCTTCACCTGTTTATTTGTCCCTCTTTTCACCCAGGACATAAACTGGTATGCACAAGAAAAAAAAACATACAAAAAACCAGCCTGACCTCACTGCGTATGCCTGCATTCAATCCACCAATTGTAGGGATTTGCTCTGGTAGGCAGAGGCCGGGCCGCAGTAACGAGGCAACACACAGGCTTTAAGTCCAAAAATCACTGGTTTACTGTCACTTTAAACACCAGGCAACAGAAAAATAACAGAAGGTAAATACACTCCAGCTTGGAGAACCACTGTTCCCAGACTCACCCTTGCAGGGGACGGGCTTGACTAAGCGGCTGCAGGTCAGCAGTGACTGCCAGGTGCCATTCCCCTGGTGGTCTGGAATCTGCTTGCTTGAGCTTGCTGACACGCTGTACCAAAAACCATGGCTGCAGGCTTGCTCCAGCCAAGCTCCTTCTCTTCCTTGCAATACGCACTGGAGGTGTCTTCCTAGACCTCCTTCCACTGGCTCAACCTAGCCAGTACTGATTCCCTCTTACCAAACACACAGGTTCCATTAAATATCCCTCAACCACACCCATAGGTGCATTACACATCACCTGAGCTGCTCACATGACTATGAGCTCATCACAGGTCCTTGCTTCAGGGAAAATCCCAGCCAAACTTTAGCCTGCTGGGAGAAATATATCTCCCATCCAGCAAGACCCCCTTTAGTGTACTGTTTTTCTACGTAATTCTTATAAAAGGTGTGTTAACCCATATAAAGCCTGACTTCACGTCCATTTTTGCAAGTATTAATTATTAGTACTTGTTCATTTCATCTGCTTTTTAGCCTTATAAAGCCTGACTTCACTTTCATCTTTGTAAGTATTAATTAATGGTACATTTTCATTTCATTTTACATAGTCTGTAAGGTTGTCTCACTTACCTCAAATACTTTATGGCCCGTTTTGACCTGCATGCTTGTTTGCCTTGCATCTTTTTTCTTACTCCTATCTTGAACTAATTGTTTAATTGTTAAACAATCTAAATCTGCTTTTAGTTCTAAGCAGAATCTCCCCTATAAATTTATATCTAGCCAAGGGAAGATACTTGTGTAAATTTGAACGAAGTGCCATATTTTTCAAAGTTCAAGTTAGTGGCAAAAGGGCAGTGCAAGAGGCAGGTAAGCCACACAAGACATTCAAACAAATGTGTTTCTAGTTTGCTTGTGCTGTGAGATGGCTCTGTCATATCAGACACCGACTCTGTAAATGCTCTCTCATATGGTGGCCTACATTTTTTACATGCCCCCAGACCTGAGAACAGGCAAGGTGGAGGTGTTTGTCTGCTTCATTTAACAAAATGTACTTTTCAAGTCATCCACCCAGTACCCACACTTATCTTCCCATCCTTTGAGGTCCACACTGTTAGACTTTTCTGGCCCTTCTTCCTGCGAGTGGAAGTTGAGAACTACCCTTTGGGCTAATCCCACCAGTTCCTGGATCACTTCACCACCAGGCTTCTACACATTCTATCCTGTGATATTACCACTTTCATCATGGGGGACTTAACATGATAATCCATTTGCCTCCTCATAGATTGTAAGCTTGCGAGCAGGGCCCTCATTCCTCTTGGGATCTACTTTGATCTGTGTTTATTGTTATGCTGTAATGTCTATTGTCTGTACAAGTCCCCTCTATAATGTAAAGTGCTGAGGAATATGTTGGCGCTATAGAAATAAAATTATTATTATAAAATTATTACTATTTGCCACTCACCTTTTATCTCTAATTTCCTCTCTGAGCTTTTCACAGCTAAATAACTCTCTCCCACTTTCGGATCTCTAAGCTTTTCAAAACCTTCTTTCATTCTTTGTCAAAAATTTTGCCACACCCTGCTGCGACCTGTGGTGCATCTGGGATCAGAAGATCATAGAGATTACCTGATCACAGGTCCTCTATGGAGTCTATGTGGACATTCACGTGAGTCATGCAGGTTTATTGTTTCTTATGGTACGGAAGGGGTTAAGAGTTCATCATTTAAATCTGCTGAGATTCCATTGAAACCACTCCCCTTCATTATTTAAACCCATTCTTGGCTTCCACATGCTAGCATTAGATTTTTTACCCAGAGCCTAACTTTTCTGGAGAAGGTGTTCCTAGGAGAAGCTGTTGTGTTTTCCATTAATGGAGTTCTACCGCATATACTCGTGTATAAGCCGAGATTTTCAGCACCTTT
>VIAB01005287.1:29032-41572 GCA_009801035.1 Oophaga pumilio | reverse complement strand
AAAAGGCGCCTGCAAGTGGCAAAACCCGACTTTGGCGCTCGGGTTGCCGAACTCTCGGCTGACTGCACGCTGTGGTCGGGTTTCGCTCGGCGAAACCCGATTTTGGCTAAAGTCTGTGTTTTTTTAAATTGACCGACCTGTTTCGCTCAACCCTACTCAACATGGATGCAGTTGAGGCTCTTGCAAAACAAATGCAGACTCTTTTTCTAGAAGTGGCAGATCTGCTGTCATTAGTTGTGCAACAGCATCAACAGGTCTCAAGTCTGGCTGTCAGCCAAACCCAGCTGGAACCCAATGTGGACATTCCAGACCTGTATTATGGTGGCGAGTTAAGTTTGAAGTATGCATGGAAGCCTGCAAACTTTATTTCAGGCAGACCCTTCGTTCCTCTGGGAGTGAAGAACAGATGGAAGGGATTGGGATTTCCCTACTTTAAGGGGATCTTCAATCCAGGATATTTTCCTTTCCGGCCGACTCACAGTCTGTCACGGGTGTGTCGCTGCGAAGATCGTCGCGATTGCACACCCTGACTTCTCACAGCTGAGTTTCTGCTGCTGGGTGTTTTTCGGCAGTGAGAGAGTTAATTCTCCCTCTCCCTGGACAAGACCAGCCTCGCTCAGCTGCAATTAATGTTGCGATAATTGGATTTCTTCATATACCTGCCTGTCTGCTAGGGAAGTGTCGGTGAAAGCATTAATGCAGACCAGCAGAGCGGATCATATTGAGAAGTCTAAAGCTAAGAGTACCTGTTGTGGTTTTCTCCTCTCCTCGCTTTATTATTTATCTCCTTACCATTTGGTGTTCCCTCTGTAGTTGTTGTTTTGTATGCAAGGTGTCTTTTATTTTACCCCTTGTACTGTCTCGTTCGTCTTATACTGTGTGTAGGCAGTTACCTACCCGTTCCCTGTGGTGTAATCAGGGTCCTTCTCAGGACTAGATTACAGTTGTCAAGGATTCACAGGAGATAGGGTTACGCTGGCGGCCTGGACCTCTGTACCATCAACAGTACCTCCAGGTAGAGGGATTAGTCAGGACCCCAGCTTAGGGTCAGCATAGACCCCGGTCCTCCTTATGCAGAGACAGCGTGACACAGTCCCTCTAGTAAGTGAATAAATTTTTTGCTGCCCTACGTTTCATCTATGATGATACAGACCTAGTCTCCCTTGCTAAGTCTAAGCTATGCATGCTGCAGCAGGGGGATCGACCAATAGAGGGGTATTGTTTGGAGTTCCGCAGATGGGCCACTCCAGGTGGAATGATCCGGCCCTTAGTAGCCATTTTTGTCTAGGTCTTTCAGAAGGCTTTGGTCCTGTATGAAACTCTAGAGTCATTAGAGGCCGCTAGGGCATTAGCCGTTTGAATTGACACATGCCTCAGGGATTGACCTGTGCTGACTAATCATGAGCGAACGTGCTCGGTAATGCTTGTTACTGGCCCGAGCATCGTTGTACTAGCGGTACTCGGTGAGCGCCGAGCATTTCCGGGATTATTCGCCTGGTGCTCTATTCCCCGCCCTGCATTTTTGGCGGTCTTTACAGCGCGAATCAACATGCAGGGATTGTCTGTCACACACTGTAATGCCGCAGCCATCTTGGTTGTGGTATTACAGTGATTGGCTGGCCACACAGCGTCACCAGGTCTATAAGAGTCCTGGCGCCGCCATGGTCGTCACTGTCTGCTCCGGAATAGCGAATGTAGGGAGAGCTGCTACTGAGATAGGGTCAAATTTGGGGGTTAATGGTAGTGTGGGTATACCATCAAAGAAAACACAAACCCAGCAAAATCAACAGTCTTCTAAGGACTAATTACGGGATATATAGATTGCAGTATTAGGCAGGCAGGGAGTATATGTGCATATATACTTATCAGTGCAAGGCATGCACGCACTGTATGTGGGTATGTAGATATCAGTACCAGGCAAGCATTGTGTGTGGCATACTTCATTGCATACATCAAGAGGGTCCATTGCATTACTGTCTGCTGCTGCTGCCTATGACATACAGCTCTGGCAAAAATTAAGAGACTACTGCAAAATTTTCAGTTTGTCTGATTTTTCTCTTAATAGGTATATTTTTGAGTAAAATGTAAATTGCTCTTTTATTCTAGGGTCTGGGGGATAAGGTTTCTCCTTGTGGAGAGTGACATACCAGCTCTGGCGTGTCGAGGTAAGGAGGCTTATTCGCAGTGCAATGCTCCTCTGGGAAATTTTAATATGCAAATTGCCTCTTCAAACAAAGAGGACTTGTACTCTATAGCGCCACCTATTGGAAGTAGCGATCCTACAAGTCACAATCAACCCTTTAACGAGTCTTGTAATATGACTTAGGATAAAAGCCAAATCAGAATCTTTTATTCTATAAATTATTGACATGTCTCCGAATTTCCAAGCAATAAATTTTGTATTTACTTTCAGAAAATGAGAAATGGTCAAAATGACAAAAAATGCAGTGCTTGCAGACCTCAAGTAATGCTAAGAAAACAAGTTCATAATCATTTAGAAATAACAATACTAATGTTTTAACTCAGGAAGAGTTCAGAAATCAAAATGTTGTAGAATAACCATGATTTTTAATCACAGCTTTCATGCTTCTGGACATGCTTTCCACAAGTCTTTCATACTGCTTTTGGGTGACCTTATGCCACTCCTGGTACAAAAATTTAAGCAGTTCTTCTTTGTTTGATGTGTTAGGGGTCGAGTTCCCACTTCTGCACAAGGGGAATCCCGAACCATCCCTGCTGCTGTCTCCCATCCGTCTCTGGCCGCAGTGGACTCTGCTCAGCAGAGACGTTGGTCCCAGCATCTCGCCCAGTCTAACATTGTGCAAAGGATTACTGCTGCCTCTCCAGGTTCTGCTATTGTAGCCAGTACTGGTCAGCGGCGAGCAGACGTCTTTAGGACAAAGTCCTTGTTTTCCTCTTCTGAGCATGCCCAGGGTAAGATCTCTCATTGGAGATCAGGGGTCACATGCTCAGGTACTGCAGCAGCTCCTATTGGTCCGCCAGGAAGGTCCTGAAACTACATGTGTTCTGGAACAGTTTCTCATTGGTCCTTTTCTGGAAGGTCCTGTAGCTGCTACTGCAAAAGGTGTGCATGACCGCACAGCCATGCACTGGTATAAATCCTGTTATGTGCTTTGCGCCAGTGAGGTCATGTACGCATGTGGTTAGGGCTCGGCTGAAATAAGCCCTTAGAATACCAGCACCTCCGGTGAGAAGTTTTGTATGCACGTGTTCAGGGATTGGCTGAAATAGCCTCTAGAATACCGGCTAATCCGGTGAGGAGTTGGTTGTTTGCATTGCTGTCTGCATAACCACGGACTGCTATCCGCTCTGCAGTTATTTGTGTACTCCTGTGGGGTTAACAGGACACACTCTCTACCTTAGAGACTCTGTGGAGTAACAGAGTTCGCTCATACCGCCATATAGTGCCACAGCATTTATGACAGCGACTCTGTGGAGTAACAGAGTTTGCTTATATCGCCATATAGTGCCATCTTACTAGCAGCAGGCTCTGCCTGCACGATGGACCCCGGGCTGCGAACGCACCTATTATTTATATTTATTTAGTGCGTTCCACAGTCCCTTACACAATTTGTCCTGAGTACGCTGATACCCTATATGTGGTAGAAAACTACTGTATGGGCAGACGCCATATCACGTTTGGAGAGCCCCTGATGTGATTTAACAGTGGAAATCCCCCAATTCTAACTCCAACCCTAAGCTCAACACACCCCTAACCCTAATCCCAACCCTAATCATAACCCTAACCACAAACCTAACCCTAACACATCCCTAACCCTAATCCAAACCATAACCCTAACTTTAGCCCCAACTCTAACCCTAACCCTAACTTTAGCCCCAACTCTAACCCTAACTTTAGCCCCAACCCTAACCCTAATGGGAAAATGGAAATAAATACATTTTTTTATTTTATTATTTTTCCCTAACTAAGGGGATGATAAAGGGGCGTTTGATTTACTATTTATAGTGGACTTGTATGATTGGCAGCTGTCACATGCTAAAAGACGCTTTTTATTGCAAAAAATAGTATTTGCATCATCACATTTTGAGAGCTATAATTTTTTCTTATTTTGGCCCACAGAGTCATGTGAGGTCTTATTTTTTGCGCGATGAGGGAGGTGACTATTTTATTGGTACCATTTTTTGGACATATGACATTTTTTGATCACTTTTTATTACGATTTTTGGGAGGCAGAATGAACAAAAACCAGCAACTCATAAATTTCTTTTGGGGGGAGCGTTTACACCATTCCGCGTGTGGTAAAATTGATAAAGCAGTTTTATTCTTTGGGTTATTACGATTACGGCGATACCTCATTTGTATATTTTTTTATGTTTTGGCGCTTTTATACAATAAAAACGATTATATATAAAAAATAATTATTTTTGCATCGCTTTATTCTGCGAGCTATAACTTTTTTATTTTTTCACTGATGATGCTGTATGGCAGCTCATTTTTTGCGGGACAAGATGACATTTTCAGTGGTACGATGAATATTTATATCCGTCTTTTTGATCGCGTATTATTCCACTTTTTGTTCGTCGGTATGATATAAATCATTGCTTTTTAGCCTTGCTTTATTTTTTTTAAGGGGTTCACTAAAGGGGTTAACTAATGGGACAGGTTTATAGAGCAGGTCATTACGGACGCGGCAATACTAAATATGTGAACTTTTATTGTTTTTTTTTATTATTTACATGAAGAAAGGAATTTATTGGGAAATATATATATTTTTCTTCATTATTTATGAATTTTTTTTTACACTTGTTATTTTTATTTTTTTAACTTTTTTACTTTGTCCCAGGGTGGGACATCACTGTATAGGGTCAGATCGCTGTCACACTGTCACACCATCGATCTCACTGGCACTGCTGCAGGCTTCCTCAGTGCCGGCACTCAGCAGTCCGTGACCGCTCCTGGCACATAGTGCCGGGTGTCAGCTGTAATAATCAGCTGACACCCGGCCGCGATCAGCTACGCTCCCCCGGGGACGTACTATTCCGTCCCTGGGAATTAAGTACCAGGTCAAATGGACGGAATAGTACGTTGGATAGGATTAAGGAGTTAAATATGTATGTATGTTTATTATATGTTTCAATAAAAATCATTACTTTTTAAATATCACTGGGCATATGTCTCTGAATTTAGGTGTAGTTATAGTTTGGAAGTGCCATCTAAATAGCTGGGCCATTTTTTGTTGTGATAATTGTAGTAAGTAGATCAAATTGGATTTGTGACATGTGAACTGACTGACATCAGTTTCCAACTCTGTAAGCACATAGCTGCATACAGGCTGGAACCAAAAATGTCTGTAGCAAAAAATCCATTTGTGCACATCCACATGTGGCTGGTCTGCGCCGAGTTTAGAAAAAAGGAACCGACGCGTTGCTATGTGACATTAAAGTTAATGTGAACTGCCCAAAGCAGTTCACATTGACTGTAAATTTGCAGATGGAAAAAACACTGATTTCCTTGTGTGTATTTCAAAACCTGCAGGGAAATCATCCGCCACAATCCCGCCACATGTGGACGTACACAAATACTCACTTTTTCTTCTTTCATATGCTTTTACACACACTTTAGGGACAGAAATCATGTGACTGTTCTTAATGAGGCATTAGAAAGAATGTTAAAGGCTGCATAGCCTCTTTACTGATTACACATTGAAGTATGATCAGTAAAGATTGACTACCAACCATATTAACATCCTTTAGCCCACAAGCCAGCGTCAAGGCTCCTCATTGTATTGTGGGTCTTAACCTAACTACTTAATAGAGAATGTGAATGCCGTAAACTAACTTTTTTTTATTGTTTTTACACACTTTTGGTCCTAATAATCATTTGATGAAATGGCCGCCTACTGTCAGGAGAAGGATCCGTGGGAAGACACAAAATAATCTGCAAAAACCTCTCGAATTGCAATGGCAGCTGCAGAAGCGCATCCAAAGATGACTTGCTGATCTGAGGTGTTAATAGTGTTGTCCGATGGAGTTTCCACAGAGAGCAAGTGGTCTTGGTTAACTTCATGTTGCCGAACAAAGTTGTGTAACACCACACATGCCTTTACAATATTTGTTGCACCCTTTGGTCCTACTTCCATGCAGCTCATGAGTACACGCCATTTTCCAGACAGGATCCCTAAGGCACACTCAACATACCTTCATGCTCTAGTAAGTCTATAATTAAAGATCCTCTTCCGTGAATCTAAAGATCGTCAGAGAAATGGCTGCATTACATTTGGAGAGAGTCCCCAACCCTCATCAGCAACCAGGACATATGGAAAATGGTGGTTGGTGTAGTCCGGTAATGCAGCAGGTTCTGGGACATTTAATTGGTTTTTCTTCAAATGGTACTCAATTCGAGAGCTACTCCAGATCCTTGCATCAGATGTGCTCCCATAAGCCCCAATGCTGACCATTTCAAAATTGTAGTTACTGTCAGAAATAGCCATTAGTACAATTGAAAAATAATGTTTATAATTGAAAAATTTGGAGTCAGAGATGGACCGTTTTTTGACCCGGATATACTTCCCATCCAGCTCATCGATACAGTATGGAAACTGTGCGCTTTTTTGGAAGTCGGCTGCTATAGCAAGACAATCTTCCTGCTTTGGTAGATCTAAAACAATTTCCTTTAGCCGCTCCCACAATACCAAACAGGTATGTGCAACTATCTTGGACACTGTAGTAATCCCTAACAGGAACTCAAAATGAAGTGCCGAAAAAGAGTTGCCTGTTGCAAAGAATCTGTAATTTTAAAAAAGGAGGAGGTAGACATTAGTAATCTATTATGAAACATTAAAAGCCAAAATGAGCTATTTAAAAAAAGGTAGTCATTACCTCAATATCACAACAAGCCGCTGTTCTGGAGAAATGCAGCAACGCATTCTGGTATCCTTGAATGTTATCCAGGGCCGCACCTCTGACAACACCAAATCAAAAGTTGCCATTGACATATGGCAGTATGTAAAGAATTTCTCCGGGTGCTGATGCAAGTCACTGTACAGCATATGAAAATGACCCTTCCACGAACACTGTGACAGAATTGGGTGCACCCACAGCCTCCTTGGTGCAAGTGCAGCTGCTGCTGCTGCTCTCTGCTCGTGCTCTAAGTGCTGGTTAAGCAACCAACACAGAATCACATCATCTTCAAAACGCCTCGACATGTTCAGAAAACTGAAATCCAAAGTTTGCAACAAACAAAGGACAAAGAGCTCTGCACATTGTGAAGACCAGAAGAAAATGGCACTGGAGAAAGGGCGGATCCTTTCTTTGAGGTGTTTTTTTTTATTATTGTTCCATTACTGACAATTTCCTGCTTTTTTTTTTCTTCAATTTTATTTATAATTTCCTTTTTTTCCCCCTACTTTTCAAAACCTATTCCAAACCAGAAAATCTGAGATCCGAGAAGATTTTTGGGGGATGTCTTTGCGGCAGACCGTGAAAATTATGGCAATACGCCCGCAAAAGAGGCCCGCAAAAATGGGCCGCAAAAACACGGCAAGTGTAAAAGAAGCCTAAAGGCACTGTCACACTTAGCGATTGCACCAGCGATCACGACAACGACACGACCTGGCGAGATCGTTGGTGCGATCGCTATATGGTCGCTAGTTAGCTTCCAAATACAAAGATCTCATCAGCGGTCAGTGATCTGTATAACGACCTCTGCGGTCGTTGGGAAAACCTAGTCTCGCCTGCGCCGCTGGTAAAGTCGTTCATAAAGGGAGTCACACTCAGCGTTTCAGGCTCACCAACGGGACACTAACGACCAAAAAATGGCTCAGAACGTTCATGAACTATCAGCGACATCACAGCGGGGGCCACATCGCCACTACATGTCACACACAGCGACGTCGCTAACGAGGTCGCTGCTGCGTCATAAAATCGCTGACGCTTTAGCGATCTCGCTAGCAATCTCGCTTAGTGTGACAGTACCTTTAGTGTGTGGTCATTGTTATCATCACCATCATGATCACTATCAGCATTCTCATCTGCAGATTTCTGCACTCCTTTTCCTCTTTCTCGGCTGCATCGTCAGTTAGTAATTAGTGTAGCCAGGAAAGATGGGTCCATTCCTCTGACTCAATTCCCACATGTCCAAGTTCACCACAATTGCTGCCTTACCATGTGTTAAAAATAAAAAAAATCCAACAAATTAATGGCTTACATGACTAGTATTACCATCATCATCATTTTTCATAAACATTACGACTTTTTGAGCCAGGATTGGAGTGTATTCTCCTGGTATGACAATGACCAGGATTTGTCCCCAGGTAAGGCTTGGAGTAAAAGGCTAAAATAACAAACAATACATTAAAAATAAAAAAATAAAAATATCAATGGCTTATATGACTTATTTTTACCATTATACAGTGTGTCTGTAAAGTCATGATGCACTTTTGACCAGTCAGAAATGTGAAATCTGCTCCAAATAAAAGAAAAACTCTCCCAGTTTCATACCTATTCAGTACAGTTCGATGTGGGCTCCATTTGTTGCCCTACACACATCGATAGTGAAGTTCTTGCCACACACGGGTAAGGACGTCTGGTGTAACAGAATAAATAATGTCTGTGATTCTCTGTTTTAAGTGATTAATGTTGTTGATACCTTCAATGTACACGTTGCTTCACATAACCCCAAAAGTAAAAGTCTAAGGGCATCAGATCCAGGGATCGTGGTGGCCATGGCTTGACAGAACCCCTGCCTATCCACTGCAGTCGGAATGTTCTATCCAGAAACTCACGAACAATGGTGGCATAGTGTGGAGGAGCGCCGTCCTGTTGAAAGATGACACCTTCTGGAAATTGTGGCACTGCAAACAATTCCAACATGTCAAGATATGCATTTGCCGTCACAGACTGCTCCGCGAATTAAAATGGGCCTATCACCTTATCATGTATCAGGCCACACCACACACTCACTTTAGGGGTGTTACGTTCTTAACATAGGCATGAGGATGTTCAGCAGCCCATATTTGGACATTATGGCGATGAACATGTCCACAGATATGGAAGGTCGCCTCATTGCTAAACACAATCTTCTGCAAAAATCTTGCATCATTGTCGATCTCATGAAGAATATCTGTAGCAAGTTCGCATCGCATGGGACTATCCGCCGGTTTGATAGCGTGCAAAAGCCGCAATTTGTACCTCGCAAAACAGAGACGTTTCTTTAACACCTTAAGAACTGTAGTCTTTCTTAGGTGTAATTGTCGAGCACACGCACGCACAGATTTTTTAGGGCTCCTTAGGTAGCTATCCCGTATAGCCTCTACAGACTCGTCAATGACTGATGGCCTACCAGAACGGGGTTTCTCCACCAAACTGCCGGTTTCCGTCAACTGCTTATCCCACCGAGTATTGTTATTCTTATGTGGTGGCGCTTCATTATAAATTTGCCGATATTCACTTAGCACTTTGGTCACGGATTTGTATTTAGCGAGCCACAGAACACACTGAACTTTCCTCTGTACCATCACATCTCGACTGGCATGGACTGCTCCGCTATATACACGGTGTTAAGTTATCATCTGCGCATGCGCACATGCTGCCACATCATCCTACAGAAACTGGGAGGGTTTTCCCCAACACCATGACTTTACAAACACACTGTATATATTATTTACATCATCCTCATTTAAAAAAAAAAAATCGGATTTTTGGTACCTTGACTGTGTGAATTCCACTGGTAACAGCCTATGCAGAATTTAGTTCCTGCTACGGACACTGTGAACATAAAAGACTGTTGAAGTGCTATTTTTCATCAATAACTCATACTGTATGGTTCGATATTTTCATTGAACCAGGAATCGAACCCTGTCTCCTCATTAACCGTGGTCTGTACATCTGGATGAGATCCTTGTGTTGATCAGTTTTTCTTTTTATATACCTTTTACTTGCATTGGCAAGTTTGGTTTGCAAAATGGAACAAAAAAGAAAAAATCTTTATTTTTTTAAATTTTTTTTGCCGACAGTCGGTCTATCCCCCTAAAAAAGTAGGACATGCGAAAAGGTGCATTCATTCTAGTGGCTCAGTGACTTACCACGGCACCAATGGATGAGCTCACATACTAAAAGAAAACAAACTTGGCTGTATAGTCTCCATCTTAGAGTGTTAAACCTGTTTTTTCAGAGGAGAGATTGGAGGCTATGCAGTATTAGGGATTCGCTGTAAATCAAATTTTTCTGGAAAACCTTTCACACATCCAACAGATTCAAAAAGGATTTGCTAATCTTTATTAATGAGGAAAAAATCTCCAGCGCAGAAATCGATAAAAAATCAGTATTTATTAGAAAATATTAAAAACCATATTGAATAGGAAAAACACACAGAATTGCAGGTGTGGTCCCTGGTGGTGGGTTTTCAGACCACCAGGGACCCCACTTGCAATTCTGTGTGTTTTTCCTATTCAAGATGGTTTATTTTCTAATGAATTCTGAATTTTTATCGATTTCCGCACTGGAGATTTTTTCCTCATGTTTTTGCCTTAGCCAACACCTCTGATCAAGGCGGCTCCGTGCGTGTGAAGATTGTGTACTGCTACTGGTGAGCTGACCTTATCCCTTTTTTTTTTTCCTTTTCCCTTCACTTACAAATCTTTATTAATAGTAGACATGATACAAGTCATAATAAACTTTATACCATGTGGCTAGCTACATCAGCATTTTGTAAAAAAAAAACAGTTCAATTGCAAAGTGAAAGCATTAAAATCTGATAAGAAATTAGCTGTGTTGTAAAAAATGAGAAATCTTTGCAGTATGCAATAAAGAAAACCAAAGGTGACAAAGCTAATGTTTGTAAAAGAAACTCATCTTCAATCACAAAGCCAGAACTCTTTGAGACTATACAGAGAATCCCTGCTTGTTCTTCTAACAAAGGACTCCTGAGCTCAGCATACACATGCTTATTCCACCCTTTTTCGCCTCATCTGGCAGTCGCTTTCCGGTCCAGCAAACACTAACATTTAATGAGTCAAACTTCCCATTTTCAGACTAATCAGTCGACTGCGCTAATTGCAAATGCAAATATGCAAATTTATATTAATTAATTACTCTGCTAATTAGTTCTGCGGTATCTTTTTTTAGGGGGGTGCGCATGTGGAGGTAATAAATCACTTTGCAGTGAAAATGAAACGTGTTTCATTACCATCCTACTCACCATAAAAATTTAATGTACTCATTGAAGTAAAAAAATGTATATTAGAGCATGTAAAAAATATTTGTGTACATATAGTCTAATTGCTGCTCTTCCTGATGAGTCCCCTTTAGGAAGGTGCCATTCTGAGTCGACTTTTACTTTGGCAAATGCCATCACTAAGTTGGCTGTTAGCAGTTTAATTATCACATTATGAGCTTCTACAAAAGCAACTTTCCTGTGCTCCAGGCTGTGACTTCAAGCACAGCAGTTCACACATTCTGAAAAAAAAAACTTATTCTAAGTACGTAGAATGCATCTGAATAGGCATTTTAACCTTCTCAGTTTTCTAGAAACAGGACAAGGAGAACAATGAGAAAATTTTGTAACAGTATTTGATGATGAATGAATTTACAAGATGGCACCAGTAACTCCAATTTAGCAAAATTAATTAGAGTATCAGAAAAGGCATGTTATATTTGGCATAACTGATAATAAATGGTAGAAAAATTATCTTATTTATGCTACCTCACTACTACCAGGCAACCCCAGGAAGGAAACCTATGACAAAACTAATATCACTTTAAGTCCGATAGCATCATTTTTGGCACTATTTGAACCCTGGATAGAGAAATACTGTATGAAATTCTTCCCTTTCTTACTTTGAGGACAAGACAGATGCAAAACAATGTTTCCATCAGTTGTCCCTGAATTAATCTAACTGAACTTTAGCCATACCTCTTTTCTACTTTTTAAATCTTTACCAAAATTTTGAATCTTTTTCTCATACAGCATGATATAAAATTATAATTGTTAGATAAAACAACTACCATCCCTTCTTTCATTATATTTCCAATGTTTCATTCTCCCACACCTACTTGGCCTCTCTTTTTGTTTGTTAAATGCAGGCATTTTCGAGATGAAGGCCATTGAATATGTAACTTTGCATTTTGAGTTACCAAACAGTCACAAATTTTCGCCACTAATTGCAGGGCATTGAAAACTGACAAACTTGTAACCTATTCTTACCCTCACAAGGTTGTTTTGCATAATCTAGCATAAATCATTTTAGGATAATAAAATAAAAGTTTACTGCTTTAATATTATTCATTTGTATTAGCTTACAGTGTGATGCATTGGATTTTCACATTGATTAAATAAATAGCCACATATTTCATATATTTGGAGCAAATGCACAGTTTTTAATTATGTTTTATTACCAGAAAAATCGACTTTTTATGCCAATTTTACAAATGTGATAAAATAACAATAACAGAAAAGTGAAAATTTATTTTGCTCACTTCATTTGGACACACCTTCTCTTTCAAAGTTTTTTCTGTGTTTTCATAACTATGAAAATTGTGGAATCACACTGAAGGCATCAA
>VIAB01005286.1:0-17478 GCA_009801035.1 Oophaga pumilio | reverse complement strand
TTTTTTCCCTATTTTCCTTCTGAAAAAAAAATAAAAAGTTCAAAAAAGTGACAATTATGAAGCACTTCCTTATGTCAACTGTGCAAAAAATGGTTCAAAAAGTGATAAAACCAAACAGTAAAAATGTAAGTACCTATAAGTATAAGAAACATAATTAATAAACTTTTGCTGATGAGACTAATTTTAATGCTTTGGGTATAAATCCCCTTTAATGATTTAAAGTGGATGTGTCACAACACAGCTGTCGGGTGACCCGGGGCTCCTTCTCTGTCCCTAACACTAGGGGGCACCCTAGCTCGCCCTTCTCCCTGGTATACTTCAGATGGCGAAGATGCCAGGGCCTCCACCCTTGCCTTATCTTCTGAGTTAGCCCTCCGTCTGTTCTCTTCCCTCACCCAGGGAAGAGGGGGTACTACTGTGCACCGTAGTACACCAACCCGACAAACAAGGCAACACAGACAAGGGTTAATAGAAAACTCCAGACATACAAAATATTCACTCTCTTGTAACAGAGGAATGCACCAGGGTGTGAAGGTAGGGGAAAAAAACAAACTAGAGAAGGATAAGGAATTACCACACATACAAACCAAGCAACAGTCACTAATAACTCCTCCAACTCTCCTTCTCATGTGTACTCCTCTCCCTCTGTTATCTATGCAGAAAATGCTACCTCTGACAAGGATTAGTAACAAAGTCCAGATTATAAAGGGGAAAGGAGTGGCTAAATGAGCTCAGCTGTGAACACAGGGATTTCCAACATGGCCGATTAACCCCTGTTGTGCCAGAAGAAATAAACATATTTAAAATGAAGGAGAAGTGCTTCCTGAGTGCCGGAGTAGGAGAAATAAGACGCTGCGGTCTTCTGGTTCCACACTGTCGTGGTAACCCCGTAACAGGATGTCCATTTAAACAGCAGAAAAAATGGGCTACATTGTAAATAACAAAATAAGCATTACTTAAAGCATGTGTGATTGGCTGTAGTAGACAAGTTGTAGATGGGAAATCAGAACTGCGGCACGGTCAACAAAACCAAGGGGCTGTGGAAAGGCAGCTATGGAGCACTAGGGGCTTCAATACATAAGTAATGTGGAGTTTTGTATATTTACAAACATTACTTACCTGTGGTCCATTTTTTTTTAATCGACAACCTTTTTAGAAATATGTTGGTATCAGTGTATTCTACGGATATATGAAAAAATCAATTTTTCTCTTCATTTGTTCCCTATTACACATATCCCCATACATAATTGAAAAGGGAAGAGAAAAAACCCTGTGTAACCACTTAGTGCATGTGGTACATTTATTCCAGATTATTTGCCTCATAATGTGACCCATGTGAAATAACTCTCCCGTAAAATGTAGCAACAACAATGACCAAATACTTCCTAAAATATTACTCTTTTGCTTCTCTATTCAATGTTTAATCTTTTTTTTTTTACAATAGAAGGCTGTTGCCAATGAGTGTTACAGTTTGCCTATACAGCAGCCGATGTCGCAGCTTTTGCTGGAGGGCAATAACTTGATACCCACTATTGCAGTGATAGCGAACCTTTTAGAGACCGAGTGCCCAAACTGCAATCTAAAGCCAACTTATTTATCGCAAAGTGCCAACACGGTATAATGGCCCCACATGATGATGCACACAGTATAATGGGCTCACATGATGATGCATACGGTATAATGGCCCCAAATGATGATGCACACAGTATAATGGCCCCACATGATGATGCATACAATATAATGGCCCCACATGATGCATACTGTAAAATGGCCTCACATGATGATGCATACAGTATAATGTCCCCACATGATGATGAATACTGTATAATGGCCTCGCATTAAAGAAAAAAAAAACCAAAAAACTACTCACCTCAGCCCATTCCAACGCTGATCTGGTCTCTTCATATATCAGTCCTACCTGTGGGCACGTGCGCTATCTCGGCAATAGCCCCTCTGCCACTCTCCTCAGCCCGCGCCAACCCCGTCCTCAGCAGGTGCACGGACTGATGGAACGGTGCACAGCCTGATGGGAGAGTTAGGAGCAGAGGAGAGTGGCCGTGGCGCCGGCGCTAGTGATAAGGGTCCGGGAGATTACGAGCAGGCTGAGGAGAGTGGTGGCGGCGCTAGTTTTGAGGAGATGGCGCGCAAGCCCACCGGGAGGGCTCTGCGTGCCCCCTCTGGCACGCGTGCCATAGGTTCGCCACCACTGCTCTATTGCATACCTTTTTAGTGGACTCAATGTAGTGTACATTGCCTAAGTAAGTAGATAAGAGACATAAATGTATGTACTGTCAAAAGTCATATACGATCTGCTATTTATTTTGCAGTACTGGATTTGGATGAAAAGTGCAGACTTGCTGTTCTCACTACTGCGAATATCTGTTAGAAATCTGATGAGTCAATGTTCCTGGTGGTTGTATAATTCAGTCGTTCATATTTGATAAACAGTATAATTAAAGGAATGGTGAGATTGTAATGATCATCAGTATTATTCAACGTGAAGCTGAAATGTGGAAATTCTGTTCTAAGTATTATATATGGGTGCTGTGTAAGGTATATATATACACTCAATGTTACAATACAATTCCAAGCTGTGTTAAAATGCAACTTTACCCTCAATAAAGAAATATCATTTTTATGTCTAACACATAAGGCATGTGCCTTTTTTTAATAGGTTAATTTTAAACATTTTTTAACAATATTAAATTGAAAGGGGTTATCTTATTACTATTTTTATTATTTTTTTATTGCCCTAAGAAGTGTTGTATCTGGCACCATTCTCTGCCGGATCAGAGCTGTCGAGGACCGCACCTGCGGCTTCCAGTATTCCCACGTTGACAAAGCAGCTGCTTTTCTTCTGCTCTGCCAATGGGGAATCACTTCTGATGTAATACTGTTTGATAGCTGGCTCCCCACTGCATAACTGCGGGGAGCTGGCTGTCAATCAGAAAATGTCGGCAGTGACACCCCGTCAACAGAGCAGCAAAATCGCTGGCAGGAGCTGTTGTGACCTCTCAGAGCTGGCGCCAGGCAGGTAGTTAGCAACTACCCGTCTAAGTTCTTAGCCCCATGAGAAAAAAAAAAAGTTCTGGATAATCCCCTTAAGGAGCAATAATACAACATTGTGTACCGCAGCAAGCAACTTTGTATAGGTTGTATATCATGTCATGAAATCAGTAAAAGAGGAATTGACAACGATGTACGAAGCATGTGTAATTTGTAATACAACAAAGATGTTCTATATTCTATTATGACTAATAAGCAATTCATACAGTAACACACAAGGCACGTTCTTACCTTACATTGTACAAGATAATGTGATCCTATGAAAAACTGGTGAAAATTGGCAGATAGAAGGAGATCTTGAAGAGATTGGTGTCTTAGCCCTTTATCAGCGACAAACTTCCCTAACAAAATGGATAGTAGTTCTTGGTTGAATAGTGTTACATCACACTTGGTATATCACGGGGCCCTTTATTTGATGAAACCTAATGCTTCTGCACAAAGAACATTAAAGCCAATTGTTTTCAACTTTGAGGGAACAGCTTTTGAGAAGATGCTTTCCTGTTCCCGCTTGATTGTGGAGAATGCATTAAGTTTTGCCAGTCCCATAGTACATATAGAGAGAGTTAAGGGTATGCCACACTAAACAACATCGCTAACGGGATCGCTAAAAAACGTCACTATTTAGCGATCCCGTTAGCGATGTTGTTGTGTGCGGCATCTACCAGCGACGTGGCCCCTGCTGTGATCTCGTCCGTCGTCCTGATCGTTCCGGACCCTATTTTCATCGCTGGCGTCCCGCTGGTAAGTATCTAATCGCTGAGTGTGGCACCTTTTTTAGCGATTTAGCGGTACTTTTGTACCGCTAAAGTCGTTAAGGAGATCGCTAACCGCGATAGCGTCCTTAACGATATCGCTAAATTAGGTAGCTACTAGCGATATAGAAACAATCCCACTTGCGATCTCATTAGTATGCGACGCTAACGAGATCGCTAGCGGGATTGTGTAGTGTGGCAGTACCTTTAGGCTACGTTCCCATGAGTTTTTGGCGCAGAGTATTTTTGAAAAAATGCAAGTAACTCATGTTACATAATGGGTGAAGAAAGTATGCAACATCAAAAACTCACTAAAAGCTCATTGTGGGAATGTAGCCTTATACTTTATGCCTAAACATTGCAATATAGCAAACAAAGCTGTAGAAAGCAAAAGCTACTTTAACCACGAATACAAAAAACAAAATACAGACGCACCAATAGATATCGTTTTATTTCAGATCCGCCAATTGAGGAAGGTGTACAGACATTTTAGAGAAGATTACAGGTACAGAAATGTAAAGAAGATAATATTGACCTGAATGGAGAATTTTTATTTCTGGAAGTGATACGAGAGCTGTAGTGATAAGTCCCGGACATTATACATGATGGCTATTATGTCTGGCTGACTGTCAATCAGTAATAAAGGATACTTATTTTAGTCTAAAAACAATTTGGCATTTTACTTTCACGTTTTCAGACCAAAATGCTTCAGTGAGTATCAGTATGAGTCAATGACATAAGTCAAATGCTGGCGAGGTGATACATGACACAGCAGACCATTACCAGCCGTAGGCTCTGGTCCACACTGCTTTCCTCTTAAACTCTGGAAGACATCTCAAGTTAAAAAGGGAAGCTGAAAGAAAAAAAAAAAATAAGAGCTACTTTACCCTGAATCATAAAAAGCAATACCTACTTAGAAGGCCATACCCATGACCTGAATTACTAGATTAGCATTCTACATACTGTCAGATCCATAACACAAGGGACACCACCCATAGCATCTCCCCAACACAATCCTCATGATCTCTTGAGGCACCCTGCATGATGAAGGGTGTTTTACAGCATTATTACAAAAAGAAATGACAAAAGCAGGAGTTTTTCTTGGGTCTAGAACATTTCAATAAATCTGTGGTTGAGGCAAAGCTGTAAGTCTCTGGAGTAATGCTCTGCTTTTCTCTACAAATCTTAATTACTAGTTAGTCTTATGGTATGCATACAGACAGGTGACACCAAGGTTTTTTCCTGAGCAGTCTTTTTTTAGCACTTTATTTCTGTCATTTACCGAGTGCTTTTTTTTCCATTTTTGACTAATAAGGTTTTTTAAGCTTTTTCCTGCATTTTTGTTATGTTTTTTTGCACTGGTATTCTCCAGATATTTATTGAACTCCATTCAATAATGAAGAAACTGCCAGCACTTTTGAACCTTCCCACTGACTTTGACTTCTATTATAAAGTAAAGTGGAAAACACTTTAAAAATGATCAAGTCACTTTTTTTTAACCGCTTGGTGTCTTATGAAAATCTGGAGCCTAAACATATGCACAGCAAGTTATTTTTACATAGAAATGCATATGTTCATTCTTTTAAGAGTTTAGTTAGACCTCACATCTTCTTGTCTTACATTACGTAATTTTTCAGGTGGATTCTGCTTTCAAACCCACCTGAAAAAGACATTGTGTTCAGATACCCTAATGGATAACTGTACCATAGACTGCCTTTGTCATATCTCCAGAAGTTTCATAGACTTGAATCTAGCGTTCATATAGTCCAACAGTAGCCATACCTTCCAAAACATTCTTTGATGCCTCTGATAAGGCTCCTTCAGGACTTTCAAGGAGATTCATCATCCAATCAATAAACTGTATAAGAAAAAAAAATAATGATTACGTCTCAAAAAGGGGAGTCATCAATCAAGGTTGAGTAGCTAAGAAATAATCCAGTAACTGGCATTTCATGAATTTAAGTCAGTCTATATTCCGGTACATTACTTACAGAAAACTAAACAGATGCTTAAAGAAGTTGTCTGAAATTGATAGGTCATAAATCTCAGATCAGTGGGGGTTTGACAACTTGCACCTCCATTAATTAGCTATTTTCAGCTGTGAACAAAGCCGAACAGCACAGCTCTGTATATTGTGGCTATTGTCGCTTATTGCCGCTATTTGATTGATCTCATATTATTTCACCCCTTACACAAGTGACATTGCTACTAAGGCTTTCCGTGTTGCGATAATACTGACTTCAGCGGACATGAAGGAGAACAAATGCCGTACAAATGCTATGTAATTGGACTCTTGCCACATGTTACAATTTTCATCCTGCATCCAAACAACTGTGTAACAAAATATTCTAGGTATTCTACTTTTAAGTGCTCGTAAAGCACACAGATTTATCTTTAAAATAAAAAAAAAAAAAAGACAGTCTACACTCTGTGTATGCATTGTGTACTACTCAGCGAGTCTAGCAGGACCTGCAGCCAGGGGTATCACTACATATTTTACAGCAGGGCAATAATATGCCCCTTACCATGTTTTGACAAACATTTTTACCCAGGACAATATAACTTGTAACACACCAAATTAGTGATACTAAAGAATATGTCATAATAATCGTGTCATGGATTTACTACCGTATGACAGAGGAGTCAGAAGACCGCATCATCAGATTTCTCCTACTCCTGCACTGATTAGAAGCACTTCACCATCATATTAAACCGTGCAGGTTTTTTTTTTTAAGCAGTGCAGGGGTTAATCTGTTCAGTTGAGAGCTCCTGGAAGCTTTCCTGCCTTAAGGCTCAGCTGTTCACTATTAGCCATTCCCCTCTCTTATGTAAACAGGCCTCCAGCAATCAGGAAATGCAAGAGATAGCTTTCATGCTGCATGGTACAGGATCTTGGAGGAGTTTGGTTGTTTGAGGATTAGTTTGATGGATTTATCTTGTGACTGTTGCTTAAGGCCCCGTCACACATAACGAGATCGCTAGCGAGATCGTTGATACGTCACTGGTTTTGTGACGCAATAACGATTTTGCTAGCGATCTCATTACGTCTGACAGGTAGCAACGATCAGGCCCCTGCTGTGAGATCGCTGATCGTTACAAAGCTTCCTGGACCATTCCTGGGTCGTTGCGCTCCCGCTGGGCAGTGTGCATCGCTGTATTTGACACCTAACCAACGACCTCGTTAGTGATTCAGAACTGAGACACGTAGGCGTGCCTAAATTGGACTTTTCTGTGCCCCTCGTCCCCGGTTGGTGGTCGCTACAGCATTCTCATTTCCCGCAGTGCATAAAGAAAGCAACAGAATAGCGATTCCATCCTTTGTTTCTGACCTCGTGCTGGATTGCACATCTTAGCAGAATTCTCCGGGCTGTGTGGAGTCACAGCCGAAGAACACTACAATCCACAAATCAGAACGCTTGTCAGGAACAAAGCCCAGATGAATGGATACAGAGTCACAGCCGAAGAACGCTGCTACGATCCGAAACCAGAACGCAAACAGGAACAAAGGGACGGAATTGCTACAACGTGTTTTTATTTTAAACCTGCCGCCCAATCAGAACGCAGTAGCGTCCACCAATCGGAGATGATGATGACACAGTACAGCCCCTATCAAGGTGTGGATCGTTGAAATAGCTGCTGTGTGAAAGCGTCCCAACGAGCAACGAGATCGGTAGTTAGATCGCTGGGGCGGCCGAAATCGTTGGGAAGTTCTGCATGTTTGACAGCTCCCCAATGATCACGATACGGCTCTCCAGCGATCTCAAAACCGTGATGTAATAACGATCTCGCTAGCGATCTCGTTATGTGTGCCGGGGCCTTTAGCTTTGGTTGTGTGCTAATCTGTTTCTTCTTCTTCTTTGGTTTTTCCCTTCCTTCACTCCCCAGTATCTCCCTCTGTTGTTTGTGTGAGTGTATTTTTGTATGATTGGCATTTTCCTTTATCCCTGTTTGTATTACTTTGTTAGTCTGGTTGGTGTATTACCATACAGTACTACTCCCCACTTCCCTGGGTGGGGGAGGGGAACAAAGGGAGGATTCAGGAGCTCAGCAAGGTGCGTGGCCCCGGCGTCCTCACCATCAGAACAAATCTGGGGAACAGGGATAGATAGGGCGCCGCCTAGCACTAGGGACAGGGTAGGAGCCCCTGGCCCCGGGATACCCGACAACAGAGTCGTGAAAAAGCAGTAGCCAGGCTTTAAGTGCAGTGGCCGCAAGTCTTTAGAATGCTATTAAACTTCAGATTAACCCCGTATCTGCAAATTAACAGCGTTTTGGGACATGATAGGTTCTCTTTAACCTCCACTCTATTTATTATCTCTTGGCCTGCCAGAATTTGGCAAGTGCTGCATTCAGCTGTTTTCTAGCAATCACAGCAGTCTGACAGTTCGGACATCTCTGAGGTAACAGGCTTTATACTTCTGCAGAATAAGGGCAACTTAGTGCGCAGAAGTGAGGTGACCATTCATTTGTGCAGGCACAAGATTTACTAGTCCACTCCTGATGTCACATGAACAGTCAGCAGCCATACAGGTGAAATGGATGTAAATCACCTAAGTGCCTTCTTCTGCTCAGAGTACTTCACCTTTCATTGGCATACTGCTAAAATCGTGGATTTCTCCAAATTCATGGTTCAAATGTATGTATCTTTCAATGGGCTACATGCCCATACAGTTGGGTGTGTATGTGTGGAGGAGAGGTGGGGTTCAACTTGCTGATAGTTCCCCTTTATTTGCATCAATTTGCCCATTCTTTCCTATCTCCTGTGGACTTTTATTATAATAAATACATTATTCCCTGTGTTTTAAATACAGCCAAGTAGTGTATGCTTGTGCCTACTTACAGGCTCCGTGAGCAGGCCTTTGACTAGTTATATAGCAGTCTGCTAAGTAAAGCTAGGCACTTCTCCTCCACATCGAGACGAGTTAGACGTCTCCCACCCGTCTGCTATATATTTGCACATGAAGCGCCCGGGAGAGCAGAAGACAGAGGGGATGAGTCACGTTATCACGCTGTGCTAGCCTTCCTACTATACAAATCAGCATCCTAAAATACCAGTGGCATGTTATAAATGGTAGTCTTATAGCACATCTGCAGTTTGGTGGGTGTCAATATTACAAAGCTAAAGTTGGCCATACAAAAAAGAGACTGTACGAACAAAAAAGGCAGATTTAACCCAATTACTTACAGCTGTTGGCACCCTTTCTCGACACAAACGAGCGTTATAGATGCCGACAAATGACAGATATCTGTCAAAAAGCCGATCTGCCATATTAGATTTTGCCAGCTATTGTAGGGTGTTGTGGTTACAAACTCAACAGATATATATATCCAATCAAGGGAAGCCTAGAATAATCCAACCTTCATAGAGTAACCAAAAACATTGATCAGAAATCAGCCATCTGAAATTCGTAATGTACGGCCAGTTTAAAGCCATCTGGTATTGTTTCCTGCTTTTAGGGTGTCTGAAGGACTCAAAGTGTTAAAGCTAGCTCAATATAAGCAATATATAGCACTTCAATTATACACGGGATGTACTGTACCTTCTGAGCATGTGCCTTCCAAGGTTCTTTGGCTAATAGTGACTGTAAGCTTGCTGGTAATGCAGTAAAACATTCATGTACTGTCAAAATGTCCATGGAGTGCTTGCCCAAAGAACCAGGGGTAAATGGTGATTCCTGGTTCCATACCAACCATCTGCCACGAATCCCAAGGATTAGGGGTGTAGCATGATCACCCCAGGCCACTACTGATGCAGCAAAAACATACAGCAGGAAGTCCACTCCCTAAATAAGAAGAGATAGTAATATATTTATAAAACTCTGCCAAAAATACAATCCAAAAACATAAAGGAAAGAAAACATACAAAACCATCAGTTGATATTCACACACTGTGGTCTATAGTTTGCATAGAAATATGATATTTTTCCATTTACATGGCATACATTTTCTTTACCTTACACAGAAGAACATTTTGCAAAGGCGTGGACTTATAAGCTATGTTTCTTATGTAACTGATTAAATCCAGCAGCCAGTCCAATCGCTTTAAAATTCCTGTAAGAGTCAAGAAATAAACCACAAGATTGTGTGGCAAATATTCAGAAATACAGATCCTGTTACATTCTAAGAAATATGTACATTACAAAAAGATGCAATGGACTCCCTCCTCCACCAGTGAATTCACTGGTATCTGCATCCCAGGGATGCCAGCCGGCCATGTGGCATCACATGCCGCACTTTGCCCAGGGATGTGCCAATGGTGCTTCGCCGGTAGGCACAGAGAGTGAGTGTGAGACAGGTATAGCTCTTCCTCTATAAAACAATAAAAGACGACAATGGTGGCTGCTGGTCTTTTTAAAGGGAGCAATAAATAAAAGATAGGTAACGGGTGTTTGGAAGGGGTTCTTACAGTCAGTTAATTTTTCATTTTTTCTGTTCCTACAAAAACCCTTTAAGTTGTAAAAAAACACTAACAACACTTCCTATCATATTGTCCATTTTCTGCTATCATTCTTGTTCAAACTGAGGATTGGTTTGGTTATTACAGACTTGGTGGGGCTCACACTCCTTTATCTTTGGTAGGAAAGATGTTCTGGCTTCAAGTAGCACTAACCTAAGGCAGTGGTCACCCGCTCAGTATTTGGTCAGTATTTCATATCAGTATCTGTAAGCCAAATCCAGGAGTGGGTGATAAATCCAGGAGTGGTGACGTGTTTCTATTATATTTTTCCTCTGATTGTCCCACTCCTGGTTTTGACTTACACATACTGATGTAAAATACTGACCAAATACTGAGCGTGTGAATGTGGCCTAATCCACGAGATGAACCATCAGCTACATTTCTGCAAGCATTTAAAGCCTGCAGAAGCCACTGCAGACAGAGAGCCGCAAGCGTTTAGCTTCAGTTTTTATTTCTCAGTTTAGTGTTTCTCCGATTCTAGTTACCATAGTACCTGTATTCTGGTGACTTAGGACTCTTGCTTGATAGAAAGTCTGTAACAACATCCAGATGACTGCCTGATTATCACCGCACTCCACAGCCACTTCTATCACTTGCCATAAGTATGACAGTGGTAGCCGCCCTTGAGAAATCAGGTACAATCGAACAAACGTTGACTTTACCATATTGTCCTGCAGTTAAGGTATGGAATTAAAGTAAATCTTAATGGGAAAGTTCAAACTACATAAAGGTTACTGTCACAATGAACGTCATATAAAAGAGCAGCTACTGTAGGTTTTAGGACTTTACCTTGGAAATGCAGCAAATTCTTTCTACTTCACTGTCGGACAATTCTGAGATGCACTTTGAGACTTCAATATAAATCCCCATATTTGTCTTCTGCATCAAGTGCATATATGTAAAAACATAAGAAAATGGATAACCGCAAACTAAAGAATACATGTTCCTTTTAAAATGGTCATAAATAAGTGCCAAGTCTTTGGTAAGTAATTGTTTGCCATTTCCTAAGTTCATTAGCCGGCACACACTGACAAGGTGCACAGAGCCCAATTCCTTCCCGTCATTGGGTAAGCACAGTTATTAGGAAAACACGGCACTTCTGGAATTCTGGTGGTGCACAAGTAGGATAACCAAATCCGTCAGCTGTGATGTAGAAATACTTGGCACTCCTATAGGTGTGTTTTAAAAATGTATTTATTGGATGAAGAAATTCCAGAAAAATGAGACGTTTCAGTCAACACCGGACCTTCATCAGTCATCTGGATAGAGGAGATCTGTGTGGCTCACCTATATGAGTGCCAAGTATTTGTACATCACAATCATTGTGTAAGCACAAGCATAAATGGTGTTCATGGCACGCTGCTAATCACCTATTCAATACAGACGCACAAGGGTTCCTCAGGCAATAAATATGCCAAATTTACGGTAGTTAGTTTAAGGTAGAACATTGTATTAACAGTGGGCAGAGTGTATATACAGTTAAAGTCTACCTTTAGTTTCAAGTGACTTCATAATTAGCTGTTGTGCAAGTAACTCTATCCTGCAATGTTCATCAGATGTTAATCTCTAATTCTCCATTGTCTCTGAGCTAGCTAGTGGATGGAGAATGGCTGCTATGAAGTTTCCCACACAGACCACACACAGACATGAAAGATTCCTGCTAATATTTATGTGGAACAGATATTTAGAAGCACCAGCACGGAAAAGATTATACAACAGTACTGTGCAACATAGCTGTGAATCCAGCTCTGGGAGGAGTTAAATCACTTACCAGGAGCTGCAGAGCGATCTGACTGCCTCTGCTTGCTTTCCCACTGTGCTCCTCATTCCACCTCCCCCAATCTCTCTCCATATGCTTTACTTTAAGCTGTAAAGCTGGTAGTCCATCTTGTCTTGAGCAAAATGGATTTTAATTGTTTTGGTCCGAGTAAATGAGGAGTTCAGGAGGCAGGTGGAAGGAGGAGAAGTGGCTCATAAGTGGAGAAAGAAGCAGATTTCTCTGATAAAATATATTATAGTTTCTTATAGTAACATGTGTTATTGATTCATGCAAAGATTGTTGAAAGGACAGTGACCATTTAGGTATTACATTATTCTGAATAGGTTACCTGAATCTCAGCTGGTAATAGCAGGTATAGTCTTTCTATCGTTTTACACAGAAAGCTCCAGCAATGCTGTGGAGGATTGGAAAGCTTCATAGCCTGATTCAAACCCAGCAAAATATTATTTGAGATCTCCATATCCAATGTCTTACTCTGGGACTCATACTGTGAAACCATAAACACATCGGCGAAAGTCTGCAGCTTATCCTCAGATACATGCTTCATCCATAGACTCAAAGAGGTAACCAGGTAGGTCCGGGTTGTGACCTGCAATGCAAACAATTACCTAAATGCTGGAGAAATTAAAGGACGTAGATGACAATAGAACACAATGAAGACTTAGAAAAAAATACATATTTAAAACCAGGACAAATTTGTTATGGAAGTGTTCAATATTTCACCTTTCTGGACCCTTGAGAATGTGATGGAAGGGAACTTATAACTGTGCCATGTTATTTGTCAAGTTCTTTATTCATTTTACTTATTTGTATAGCGCCATAAATTTCCACAGCACTTTACAGACATCAACATCACTGTCCCTGTTGGGGCTCACAATCTACACCCACGCCAACACGGGAAGGACATACAAACTCCTTGCAGATGATGCCCAAGGTGAGATTTAAACCCAGGACCCCAGCGGCCATACGCATTAAATAGGTGGCAGCAGAATGCTATTCTCGTCATCCACTCTCTCCCATATAAATGTACACTAAATGGGGACAAGGAATAAACCGCAAACCAGACACCTTAGCTTATCCTCAACAAGAACAAAGAGTTTGGGCATTTGAGTTCAGAGTGCCTGATCCTTTCCACTCACGTTATCTGTAGAGGGAGAATGGTCCCATACACATTGGAATGTGATAAGTTGGAGAACATGAGCAGTAAGAGGCTTGCATAGGCAGATTTTGTAAATGCTATGTCTATGTTTCCACATAGTATCCATTTGTAAGGATCATCTAGAAATGCAGTTGGCCGAATGACAAACTCTTGCATTTTTGTAGTAAAGCCTGTGAACCATTACTTACATTAAGGCTGTAAACTAAGGGCGGTACCACCCACATTCCAAGCAGCACAGCTGCATTTGGAGACGTCTGGGCCTGCGTCACTGCTATCTGGACACAGAGCTTTTGGATTTCTTCACCTAATTTAAAGGGAAAAAAACGTATAAGACCAAAATCTACCATTATACTTGACAGGTCACGATAAAGGGATTATCCAATTTGTTTATAAAATAAAAATGATATAAAACACTGCTCACTTCTTTCTGGCTAACAGAAAAATTCAAAAAAACACATACCATAAGGATACAGCCTTCCCAAACCTGTCCGATGGCAAATGCACTTCTAGCAGGATGCAGCAGGCCCCCACTGATAAAGGCAGCACAGGTGCAAACTACTGATAAAAACAGCCACCCCCACCTACCAGATTATGGAGGGACTGATAATACTATGGGCGTTAATAATAGGCTGTAAGCCGGACACATTGCATCGCACATACCTGTGTGACTGGCGTCCTATGCAAGCCTATTAGAGTGCAATTATTTTCTACTAGGCAGCCAGCCCCGCCATAATCTGGTAGGTGTGGGGGTGGCTGTTTTATCAGTAGTTTGCACCTGTTCTGCCCCTTGCCTTGATTAATGGCGGCCTGCTGCATCCTGCCAGTGCATTTGTCATCGGACAGGTTTTGGGAAGGCTGTATCTTTATGGTATGTGTCGCTTCTTTTCTACTGGCGGTCCAGAACTGACGCAACGTCGCACCTACAGGTTTTTGTTTATAAGTGGTTAGCATGTGATCGCCGTGGCCAATCAGGTGTATTATTGGCATCAACGTTCAGCAATGGGAGCCATGATGCCAGTAGTTTGACACTTGACTGATGAAGACACCAATTGGAAGTGCAGACAAGATGGCCACTAGCAAAAAAAAAGCAGGAAGGCCACCAGAGCACCAGTGTTGGACCACCAGGGAATAGAACAAGCTAGAATTGTTTTTTTGGTATTTTAAAATTTTTTTTTTTTTTTCAAATAAAAGTAGGACAAAATTTGTAATTCCTTTTCACCAACTAAAGAGGACTTTGACCCAAAAAAAATAATTATCACAAGACATGATGGCGATTTACTGAAAAAATGAGTCCTAAGTCACAGATGCACGGCACACACAAAATATATTAATTGTGTTTGATACATTTTACCACTAGCCCCGCTGTTTCAAAGTGTGCCTAGAAAAAAGGTGTGACTAAGAAAAAAAGGACACCAAAAATATCACAATGCTTACGCCATTTTCCGCCACCTCACAATTTCTCTCCACATGTTCATCTAACAATTTTTCTTTAACTAAAAACATCATTTACAATATCTACAATGTCTTAAGAGCCTGTGTTATTCCAGCTAGAAATTTATGAAGAAACTGACAACTAAGTGTTACCGGTAAGTTGTGCCCCTAAATACGCTGTCCATTAGGAGCGGGGCCAGGATCTCTATTAACAAATAAACAAAGCACCTCATACCTGGAGGAAAAGATAAAATGACAATTTAGCGGATTAGTATCAAGTTGAAATGACTTGCCAAAGTTGAGTCGCATTAAAGGAGCAAGGATGGAAGCCCAATTAACAGGAGGGTACTGATGAGTGTCAGCAGCTGCTACAATGGACGATACACACACCCTAACCAAGGCTGGAGGGATTGCTTCAGGGCCTACAATGAAAGAAAAAGAATACTAAATGGTTTTGTATCATAGCATCATGTCAAAACGTTACTATATCTCTTAGGTATCAGGTACAGTGCATTGAAAATGTATTCATACCCTGTAAACTTTTCCATATTTTTTCCATGTTACACCCACAAACTTAAATGTATTTTATTGGCATTTTATGTGACTTGCCATCACTAAGTAGCAAGTATTTGTGAAGTGTAAAGTCAATGTCACACATGGTTTCTAAATATTGTAAAAATATAAATCTGAAAAATTATGACATTTATTTGTATTCAGCTCTCCTATAGTTGGAGACACCTAAATAAAGTCCTCAGTGACCAATTGCCTTCAGAACTCACATACAGTATTTTGTGGACTATAAGACGTAGCAGACCATAAGATTCACCCCAAATTTGGGGGAGGAAAATAGGAATAACATTTTTCTTAATAAAATGGTGGTGCGTTTTATATTCCGCTTTTACAGTAGATTACAAGGAGGAAAGGGTGGGGGACAGCTGCGGTGGAGCGGTGTCCCAGGAGGAAGGGTCGCTGTTGCAGGAAGCCGGCGGTGGCAGGAGTGGGGTAATGCTGCAGGCCCAGAGCTGGGAGGATGGGGGTGTTCAGTGGTGCGAGGCTGTGGCAAGCTTAGGGCTTTCAGAAAATGTCGTCGGAGTCCCCGCACTTCCCAACGTTTTCAATGTGGTGAACTTCGGGAAAATGTCTGCCGGAGGAGGTGCATGAGCAGACAGATCTTGGGAGACCAGACACCCCAATTATGGGTTAGTAATTGTGTCTTATAGACACCTCTGAAAAAGGTAGCACAGTATGCAAGTTCACCAGGGGATATGTAGTATTAGCTGTGAAGTTATTGGATATACAGTATTTACTGTGAAGTTTAAATATAACTTTTATTGTCGCTTATAATAAAATACGTTCAAAAAGTACAGATGAGTGAATGAACAAAACACGTCGGGGGTCACTTTGAGGGGGACAGCCACCAACATGCCGGAAGAGACTGTTCCAATCTATTTATTCTGTTAATTATTAATACTGCATGCTTACACAGTAACTTTGGGGATTAATCAGCATATACCCCATCTAGCCTGACTGTTATTATACTGCGGATGTGAGTAAACAGGGCAGTATTCGCTATTGACACCTAGTGGGACACAAATATATCTAATGTACTGAGGGACCAGTAGGATGTCAGTCTGAGTTTAGGGTATATTGGGCTCACTAGGTGAAAAAAAGCCCACAGTCTAATTATGTATCGTTATCTCTCAGCCTACAAATGACCATACAAGGATATCAGAGATACTGGAGACCAATTATCCAGCATTTTTAGTGCAATAAATGTACTCTACGATACAGGATTGGCATCTTATGCCACATGACCTGTTTTAAAACAGCAATTGGATATTGTTTTATTATATAATAACCTACAAAACTTTCCTGGGCACATGGTCTGGTTTGTTCAGGATTTGATATATGGCATGGTTTGCATTATACTCGAACTATGAAGAAGGTTACTTGGTGTAATTGTGTACCATTGTGTGTAATTATGACTGCTTCTCCTGCACTCTGCACTTTTTGAATACATGTAATTATAAGCAACAATAAAAGTTATATTTTAACTTCACAGTAAACACTGTATAACCTATAACTTTATAGACACCTCTCCTTTACTAACCCTGGGCTGACATTACACACCTGACATCAAACCCCAAAAATATTACCCCAATTGCCACAGCACCAGGGCACTCGGGAAGAGACGGGCAAAGTGCCAGAGTTGGCGCATCTAATGTGATGCGCCACTTCTGGGGCAGCTGCAGGCTGGTATTTTTAGGCTGAGAAGGGCCCAATAACCAGGGACCTTCCCAGCCTCATAACATCAGCCACCAGCTGTCTGGTTTACCTTGGCTGGTTATTAAAAATGCAGGGGACCCCATGTCGTTTTTTTAATTTTTTATTTAGTTTCCAGCAGCGATCTGGGAGTCAGAGATATATGTACAGGCATCTTCCCCGTGCTGTTCCCATACAGTATGAGCACTGTTTCCATCCATTTCAGGACCCCTGTTAGGGTCTCCCGGACAAATGCTCAAGTTTCCCATTGACTTCCATTATACTCATTACTTGAGTCGAGCCTGTCCAAGCGTCTAACCAGCTCGATTTGCGTAACGAGCACTTGGGCATTTTAGTGTTCGCTCATCACTAGTTTTAATTCCTTTAGTATGCACTAGAAAAAAACAACATAAGCCTTACTTACTTTGTTACTACAAAAGTCAATGGAGTCTGTTAGATTTCGTGACAATAAGCTGAAGAATGGATCTGTTAGAGCTGTGATATGCACAGAAGTCATGATTCTAACGTGAACAGATTCTAATATCTTCCCTATTTCCATCATAAGGCTGGA
>VIAB01005285.1:56763-69103 GCA_009801035.1 Oophaga pumilio | reverse complement strand
CTAGCGAGATCGCTTAGTGTGGCAGTACCTTAACACTAGAGAAGACAGAGAAAGGCTTTAGAGGTATCCAGATTAGCTTGAACAATGGGCAGTAAGTGACTAATACAATGGTATTTAACAGAGAGAAATGCAATATATATGTTAAAGACAAGGCTCCAAAATTGGTTGCGAGCATGGTTTTTGAGTTAATCCAACAGCCTCTTGCATACATTACAGTCCAGTCTCATAAGGCATTAGAACCAAGACGAGTCATTAGTTTTACAATGTGATGCATCAGTGAAAGATCTTGGAGCAACACTAATACAAGAAAAACATCCTGTAGCGATTGCAAGTCAGGCTCAGGCTATCAGCGAAAGAGAGAAAAAGTATGTCAAATTGAAAAGGTACTGCTAGCTGAGCTATTTGGAAGGAAGTCATTTCACAGCAATACATATGGCTGATATGTAGAGATGTACTCGAATCTCATGCCACTGGCTAGAATCACAAAGACTCCCTCATTGAACCTTCCAAAGCAGTTAAATCTTAAGATTGGTATGAATGTCAGAAGTGATAACAACTGCAATGACTTACATATTGCTAGCTTGCTAAGCAGGGCTTATCTCTCTAATACAAATAAAAAAGGACCAGAAAAAGACAGAGCCCATAAATATGTATGATTCCTCATCACTGCGAAGGATAAGGTAATAGAAATAGCAAATAACCAGTTAAAAAAGGGATAAGCATAAGAAAGCACTTAAAGTAGTCTAATATTACATCAGAACACATTACTCGCTAAGAAGTGTAAAAATGGTTTCAGAAATCTTGGCAAAGGGTCTACTGAGAGTGCTGTAGAAATACTCACTTAGCTAAAGGGTTGTCTGAGATTAGAAAAAAATACTACCTTTTTCCTTCCATTGCAGCTAAATCTTATTGAAATCTACTATTTTTAGTTGCAACCTTTTTTGGTTGAAAGCTGAGGTTGAAAGAAAGGTTGAAAGCTGAGGGATAACCAACATGTAATCCAGAGCAGCCGTCAGTTGAGTGTCCCCCAGATATTCATAACAATGACGACCATTGGTTTTAAGGTGTCCATAGGCATTACGCAACTATCTCTACTGCCTTCCCATACTCGTGTATGATTGACTTTACCGAAAGATCGTCTGTTCTGTTAACAGTGAGACATTGCCAGTCACCCAGAAGAAAGGAATCAGGCATCAAGAGTTTCCATTCAATTAACCGATCCTTCTCTTCCCCAACATCTCCAATCGGCAAATAGTTGGGCCACATACACATTGGATAGCCTTTTAGTTCCACCAATATCGTCAGTATCAGCCTGTGTTATTCTTAGGCGTATATGGAGAATTTTATGTATGCAAGATTTGAGCAGTATATTTTGGCATAGGGTTGATTGCCATGGATTTAGCTTGTGAAACAATTAACAATTAAGAATTGAGGGGCATAATTGTCACGGTATCTATTTTGATCTGTGTTTATTGTAATGCTATAATGTCTATTGTCTGTACAAGTGACCTCTATAATGTAAAGTTCTGCGCAATATGTTGGCGCTATAGAAATAAAATTATTATTATTATGTAAACTATAGAAATAATCACCAACTTTGTGTACTTTAGCTTGAATCGCAATGCTCTGCAATTGTTTACCTAATACCCCTGTTAGCCATCTGTCTAAGACTAAAGCCCCCGTCACACACAGATTGCTGCTGAGTCACTAGTTTTGTGACGCAACAGCGATCTCCCCAGCGATATCGCTGTGTGTGACATTCAGCGACGATCAGCCCCCCTGCTGGGTATCGCTGATCGTCGCTGAATGTCCTGGACATTTTTTTGATCGTTGGTCTCCTGCTGGCCAGCACGCATCGCTGCGTGTGGCAGGCAGGAGACCAGCGATCAGCTGGTAACCAAGGTGTACGTTGGATACCAGCGCACTGCTGCAGGGGAGCTGGTAAACAAGGTACACATCGGGTTTCCAGGTGCCGCTCAGCACCTGGAAACCCGATGTGTACTTTGGTTACCAGCTCCCTGCACCAGCGGGCTGGTATCCAACGTACACTGCGGGTAACTAAGCGACGTTACCCGCAGTGTCGCTGTCCTGATCACTGCCTGAGCTGCCTGTTTGGCAGCTCACCAGCGATAACGTAGCGACACACCAACGATCCTGATAAGTGCATATCGTTGTCGGGATCGCTGGTGTGTCGCAATGTGAGACGGGGCCCTAAGTGCAGACGACCATAGATTCTCCCATATAAAAGAACCGGGTCAATTATGCAAATGACACTCTGATCAGACTCTGATGAAACTGTGAGCATAGATAGAGCATAGTGGACTCTGATTATCTCGGATGAGTAGAAGATAGAGAAAAACAACCTCCCTCTTTCCAATTCTGTGAGGCCGTGGAGACTTCACTCAGATGTCATCCAAACTCATTAACTAGCTTGGCCAAGTGCGATCCGAATATCAGAGAAAACTCAGGCATGCAGCGATTTTTTTTCCTCGGAACAGTCTCTATCTAAAAATTGGACATTAGATCCAATGCTATCAAAATACGCTTGTCTCCATCTGCCCTAATATTGAGTCTCCACCAAAAACTATCCCTGTACATGACTAGTTCAGGGCATGAGAGAACAGTACACAAATTTACTCCTCAGTGCCTTCCTGCTCTTTCCCCTCTAGCACAGCAAACATATATGTTTCCTTTTCACTATCATCAGCCATTGGTTAAATGTTCTACTCCGATATCACAGTTTTTCTGCTTGTCTTGTCTTATTGCTCCTGTTGAAGGTTTTTAGTAAGACAACATCGATTGCTTTTTTTGCCCTCCATTTAATGATCATATCAAAGATACATTCACGTAAATTATCATTGCTCTAATTATTTTACATGGACATCTTTGACAATAAATATGCGGTGTGTCCTTGTGACATATTTACATTTACAATCTAAGACAAAGATGTAGCAAGGAAAGGTGGTTTAAAAAGAAGCTTGTGGATTAATACATAGAAAAGCTGTTACTTGGCGAGAATATCATTTTGTGCAGTCTCTGACCAATTGATCTTATGCTGCGTGGACATTTTGCTCTTTAACTAGCCCACTTCTTCCTGAATCCTGCAATATGTTTTCATGTCCCCATGAAATCCATTTTGGAAAGGCAGTAAATGGATTTGTAATATGATAAATTACATTGCAATCACTGGTGTATTTATAGGACTTGGCACTGTTATTCTTGCTGATCGGGTAAAAAAGACTTCTTGGAGAATGTGGATGTCACCTCCGATGACTTCACACGTGTTCCAATTTTTTTCATTTTCTATACTCTCATACTTTATCTTTCTATACACTTTAGGTAATTTTGTTACCAGCATTACCATCTTCCACCATTAGTTCTGAGCAAAAAGAAGCCATACTTGTGATAGAGGTTAAAAACATATGTACGTTGTAATGGGAGGCACCATTTTTATTCTCTCACTGTGTTAAAATTATTAATTGACGTGTTTCCTGTGTAAGTCATTGGGAGGTCTGCCAAAAACTATATGGTGGTATAAAATAAATAATATGTACCCCTTTTGAGCTGGTAAAGCTGCTTTAACGTGGCTCTCTGCTACATACAGTTTTGTCCCTCTGACAGTGGTGTAGCTGGGGATAGGGAGCAGATGATACATATATTCAAGGTAGTGGGGGCCAAACATGGCACCAACAAACAACTCTACTGTGACCATAGTACTTTTATACTGGCCAAATGCAACAAACTGAATCTTCAGCTCAAGTTACAGAAGCTAAGACTCTGCCTACTGATATAGATAATCTAGTGAAATCAAGTATTTGTAGACTTTCTGCTCTATATCCTGTCCATGTTCTTTCTTTTTCATCCCTTTTCCCCTGCTATTTAGTTAGTGAAGTTCTGAATTGCTTTCATTTGTAAAAACTCAACATAACCTGTGAACTTAATTTTTCAAATACTAATATTTGGTAAAATATGGAAATTTTATTTATGGCTTTCTAGTAAAGTCTAAGCAAATAAAGTTTGATTTTTTGGGCTTAAACTATAAATTTAGTACAATGAGTAATTTACTATGACTTCAATCAAATATCAAGAAGTCCTAGGAGACAATGTCATGCTTAAGGAAGAGTCAGATGCTTGTAAACCTTGGTCAGTGATCGTAATGCAATGCTTATACTGTCTGGCAGCTCACTCAACCCAAGCTTGACAGCTGCATAGAAATCTCAGTCTCAAGTCCCCGAGTAGATTTGAATAAGTTTAAATGTTTTTAAAAATAGTATATAAAAATCCCTCACATATAATAATTGAAATCATCACTTTTTTCCCATTGCTTTAATAAAAATGTAAAAACTGTTAAAATAAGTATATTCAGTATTACTTAGTCCATAAAAGTCATAACTTTAAAATCATTAATTATTTAACGTGCATGGTAAATGACATAAAAATACAAGAATGGTTATGTTTGTCACCTTGCTTTCTAATAGGAAAATGTAGTAAAAGACAATATAAAAAATCATAAGTACCACAATGTGGTACCAATCAAATCTACAGCTCACTCAGTATTTAAAGAAGGTTAGCATCAGGGTTTGAAAATAAAAACTAAAAATAAATGGCAGAACACTGTTGGAAGTGAAAAGAGAGAAAAAAAATAAAATACTATAAAATAATCCCGGGTTCAATGACATGGATCCTTGTAGTTTTTCTCTTACCACAAGTGCTGTTATATTCATCTGAACCATCTGGGCAATCAGGCAATCCATCACAATAGCGAGACTCTGGTATACATGTTACAGCATCATTACACATTTTATTGAAGGGTGGACAAGGAGCTGTGAAAAAAAGCATTAGATCAGACATTTTCAGTATGGATTTTACAGTAGTTTTTTATGTGAAATTGCATATTTCATTTAAAAAATGTTTTGATTTCAATTACAAAAATACTGCTAACAATTCTATAGACATTAATAAACAGAATCTATGAAAAATAACAATTTAGATGTCATATATAAATCTTGATGTTTGGTTTTAGAATGTTAGCAGATAAGTAGAGGTGAGTTAACATTTTGAAATTCCAACTTTCCAAGCCCACCATATTTTACCACAAAATTTGATTTTAGTCAAATATTTGCTGCAAATCTGAATACTGAAAATCCACTGATTACCCAAAAATAAGAGATAAAAAGGGAGAGAAAGACTAACTATGCTGTACAAACTGTCAGTCATGCTTCGGGGTCTGCTCCTCTGGAACACATTGATCTCAGATCACAGGAATGCTAAGTAGAGATGATCCACGTAGGATCAAGTTTGAGTTGAATCTACTAAATTCTCATGAACCTGTTCTCTTGGTTTTTGGGTCTGTCTAGCTTACCACAGGTGTTTTAATTTGTTCACCTATTACCTTTTGGGTGCAGCTTTATATTCTGTCCCATAGCGTGCATTTCCTGCTCGTGGTAGATTCATTTAGATGTTCTGACATTCTGTTGATATTTGAAGCCAGTTGGTCAGCTTTCAGCTAAGGATTTTCACCTTGCTGTTTCTATGCTATACTGTGCACTTATCTAGGTAGGTTGTATATTTGTTAACAGTAATTGCTTTATTCTTTGCTTGGTATTTCATTATTTACTTTACTCAATCTAACATATTTAGTTTGCTAAGCACAAATCTTCTCTCGTAATTAATTCACATTTTGCTCTGCTTTCCGGTTCTTTAGTAGGGACTTGAAGCAACTCGATGGCCGCTTTATGCAGGTTACGTCCAAGTTACCATCTCCTAGTTCTATGATTATGGCTATCTCTATATTTAGGTTATCTGTGTCAGGATATCTAGTCCATACAGGAACCGGCAGTGTCAATTGTATTTTTTTAGTGTATAACCTATTTACACCTAGTGAGTTGCTATCAGGCATAACAGAAATGCTGCCTACTGCTAATAAGGACCATATCAGAAGGAGTTGCTAGATGTTATGGTGTGCTGAGGAAAGGTTTTCCACATTTGGGCCATGACCCAACTACATTGCCTCCTCATTTGCCTTGTGCGTCCTTTGAGCCCCTACTATCAGGTAAGGACATGGTCAGTAGTGCATCTACCAGAATGTGCTTGTATATGCACATTTTCTGATCACACTCCAGTAAGTAAGGATTGCACATTGTGTTTCTTGCAGGGTTCCAGCAAGGTGGCCACCCAGTAATTTGCACTTGTAACAATCTGGGTAACTCGTTGGTCATTGCGCAGGCAAAGCAGCATGTATTGGCTCATGTCATGTGTGCCAGGCTGGCCACAGAAAATGACAAGATGTCCTGAGTGAGAGGTGTATCATCTGGGTAATCAGTATCCCCTCAGCAATGCTCCAGAGATGCCTGTGAGCTGCTTTTAGTGCCACCCTGCTGTGAAAACAGTTCCTCCTCCTTTTCCTCCAAAAATGTCAATTGGCTAGACAGTTGTGTATCTGGCCGCTGTTGGTATAGGAACTCATAATATTAGCTATGTGTGGATGACTGACCTGATAATGTTGTGAATGGTCCCTGTTCCTCCTCCTCTTCCTCCTGTGCCACCACTTCATTCATCACTGCCTAAAGCAATTTTTTCTAGGAGGTACAGAAGTGGATAATAACAATAATAATGGCAGGCCATGTTCATGGAGTACTCGAACCAGTGCCACACGGCTCAAATGTCCCGCATGGAGGTCCACTCATTGGTCGTGAAGTGGTGTTGTGTCGCAGAGCGAATCCCTGAAACTCCAGTATCACCTGCTGCTGCTCACATAGTCTCTCCAGCATTTGCAAGGTGGAGTTCTACCTTGTAGGTACGTCACATATGAGCCGATGAACAGGAAGGCAGAAGTGATGCTGACAGGCGAGCAGCAGCAGAGTGAGCTGGCCCTCAGTTTCAGCAGCAACCTTCACAGATCTGTGTAATTTTTAAGGAAGCTCTGTACCACCAAATTCAGTACATGCGCCATGTAAGGGATGCGCATCAAACTGGCTAGGCCCAGAGCTGCTTCAAGATTTTGCTAATTATTTCACACAACCAGGCCGATCTTGAGATTTAGAGGCACCAAACAATCATCTCCATGTTCTTTGATCCTCTTTCACAGCAAGGTATTTTTCCCCTAAACAGATGAGTTTCAGAACATCCTGGCTGTGCTGAAGTTGGTGGTGCAGGTGTTACGCTGAACAGATGAGGAGGCGGTGGAGGAAGAAGAGTAGGAGGAGGAGGCAACATGGACAGAGAAATATCTAAAAAACATCCAGCAATCCTTGGTGGTGGTATGACATGCAGCAAAATGTTTATGCCTTAGTCCCAGCCTCCACAACATTTACCCAGTGGGCAGTTAGAGAGATATAACATCCATACCTGAGCTTACTGGTCCAGGTATCAGTAGTTATGTGGATCTTTACACTGAAGGCATTGTGCAGTGCACACCTGATTTTGTCTGCAACATGTTTGTGATGGTCCACCTGGAAAAGTAGTCGTGGCTGGGAACCACATACTGTGGTGCCCATGATCCCAACTCATTGTTAGCCCTTTATAAATCACTTGTGAGGTCACATATAGGCTATGGAATCCAGTGTTTGGGGGATGTACAGCTGAATGCTTCAATAAAATGGTGTGGAAATGCTCGTTGACACTGCTAGTGGTGCTGCTGTCACATCCACTCATTGTAATCAGGTCTGTTTTATCCTCCAGAAAAGAAAGCTCTTGCCCAAGAACTGCCTCTGGTTTTGCAAATTCAGTTTCATTCAGTTGATTAGATTGTTAAGAAGCTGCAATACCAAGCTTACCCTATGGACAAACATGGTTCTCTTTTCTGGGAAAAAGTGGCTGAACCTTCTTTCTAATCTCATTCAAGTCTACAAATATGAATATATAGATGGTAATTGCATAGATGACAAACTAAAAGTTTTAAAAATAAGTTTCATAATTATAATAACTTAATACATGCTATCATCGAGTTAATTATGACTCATGTTTTTTATGTGAATGTCAAGCTTCATGCAATAATTACGAAGACAATTTGGCATTGACACTTAGAAGAAAGGGGCCATAACCACGATGGACTAAAAAGCTCTTTTATCTTATCTGGACTGTTTGTATAATCTTGGCTCAAACTGCAGAATCATTACATCGAGCGAAACAAAAAACACAATTAAATTAAAACATGCCTTAATTTTCAGCCATTAAAGAAAGAACATTTTGGTTATTTGTTCTGTTACTAAATGGATACTTAGTGGATAACAACTGTGAAGAGGCACTCTAAATAATACAAATATGGAGACATGAAACATGATTAGATTTTTTTGTTAAGAGGTATAAACTATTGTTTTATGCATTGATTTTAGTACATTTTATAATATAATTGCTGTAATAATATTGCTTACAGGATTAAAAATAAAAATATATAGTAGGCTGGCTTCATGTTTATGTAAGGAATCAAGCTACAGAAAAGCAAATCTGCTAAAATTCAAATTTATTGCCTTATATTGTACACAGTATGGCTCCCTCCTGTATACTTTGAGAAAACAGGCACATGTGCACTAGCTCCATTTTCTTAATGCACCTGCAAAGGCTTCAATACATTGCAGGTGTGTGCCATTGACATCACGGAAATACTTTCTCCAGACATGCTTCCGGAAGAAGCCAGTGGAGAAACGCACGTTGGGGTGTGGGGAGTCCACTCCGCTACATGTGAGGTATATCTTACTGAGTTTGTTGTGTTGAGGCTAATATAAGTTTGCTCCCCCCACTGTTGGGCATAAGCTATTGGTTGTGGAGATACATTTACCTTAATTTATATTGGCAGCTATATATATATTTTATTATTTGATTGTAGGGTGACTTGGTGTTAGTGTTAAATATAGATAGTGGGTGCATTCGCAGACCGGGGTCCACCGTGCAGGCAGAGCCTGCTGCTAGTAAGATGGCGGTATAGGCAAACTCTGTTACTTCACAGAGTCGCAAACATTGATGCTGTGGCACTATATGGCGGTATAAGCGAACTCTGTTACACCACAGAGTCGCTGAGGTAGAGACGCAGAGATAGAGACTGTGTCCTGTTAACACAACAGGGATACACAGATAACTGCTGTGCGGATAGCAGTCCGTGGTCATGCAGACAGCAACGCAATCAAGCAATCTCCTCACAGGAGAAGCCGGTACTCTAGGGGCTTATTTCAGCCAAGCCCTAAACACATGCATACAAATCTCCTCACCGGAGGTGCCGGTATTCTAGGGGCTTATTTCAGCCGAGCCCTAACCACATGTGTGCATTATCACACTGGCGCAAAGCACATAACGCAATTGATACTAGTGCACGGCCGAGCGGCCATGCGCACCTTTTATAGCAGCAGCTACAGGATCTTCCAGAAAAGGACCAATAGGAGCTGCTGCAGTACCTGAGCATGTGACCCCTGATCACCAATGAGAGATCTTACCCTGGGCATGCTCAGAAGGGGAAACGCAGGACTTAGTCCCAAAGACGTCTGCTCGCCGCTGACCAGTACTGGCTACAATAGCAGAACCTGGAGAGGCAGCAGTAAACCTCTGCACAGTACTAGGCTGTGCAAGACGCTGGGACCGACATCTCTGCTGAGGAGGCTCCACTGCGGCTGAAGACGGATGGGGGACCTCAGCGGGAATAGCTCGAGATTCCCCCTGTGCAGAAGCGGGAACACGACCTCTAACACTTGCATAAAGGTTTTGCACTGGACAGTGAGACTATTTGCACTATTTATTGCATAATATTTATCACTTGAAGCCCATATATTACCCTATGCTTGGCTTTTTTATTTTTTTGACACCATTTACTTTCCCCGCCAATCATAGTGTAGTCTACCTCATATTGTAGTTTTCCAATTTTCTATAATGTTTAGTATGTACTTCAATTGCTTATGTGGCACTCCCCTGTGAGGCACTCTGTTATTTTAATGTTGTGTTTTTGTATTTTTTAAGAAATATTGCTAAAAAATATTTTATTAAATTTTTAAAATTATGGATCTTATCAGATTTTCTGTTGTTATTGGGTACCAGAACGTGTTGCTACTTTTTGTATATACTTGAAGATTAATGCATTGCTATGTGGTCTATCACCTACTTACTCATCCTCATTAAATAACTGTTCAAACACAGCCCCCTGAGGAAGCCCACGTGAAACGCGAGTTGGGGCAGTTTGTGTGATACCACGGAGTCATATATGGGTAAGAGCAACCACTTTCAGTGAGAGTTATGCTGCTGCAGTTAATGCAACTATGCTTTAACATTATGATGAATATATAATATAGTAATTATTTACATGCATTGATGCAGCCACATGAATGTCTCTGAGTACGTTGAATGGACTTGGCGCACTGGCACTTTATGTTTATGTAGGTCCTTTTATTAGGCTCTCCCTGACTACACTGTATCTGCCGTGTCATACCTTACTATTCTTGTTCCACCAGACTTTGTGTTTAAAAATAGCTCTGTCACTGATATGATCTTTTTAACTTGTATTGCCTTTTATGTACAAAGTTAAATAAGCTATCTTTTTTAACTTTACTTTTGAATCTTTGTACTCCATTCCTGCATTTGTGCATTCCTGGTTGGACTAATCCATGGCTATTGCCTATTGCGGTCTGGTTACATGGGCTTAGGACTACTCTATACACTATGTTTCCTGTCTTAGTGATTTTGTTATATATGGTAATGACAGGTGCCATGCACAACCAATTATTGTCATTGACATTTATTATGCCTTATGTGAACACTTGAGGCTTAGATATGGTTGGAAAATCAAAGAGAGTACAAATCCAAAGTGAGCACAGGACCGAGCAAAAAACAGTGCAAGTGAGAGGCAGGTCTTGGACATATGAACATAATCTTTTATTTATTTAACTCCTTCCCAGACCTATAAATTTGCAGCAAAATGGTAGCCTGTTGACTATTGATATGAGGACTCTTTTCATTGTAGCCTTTGCAGCTCTTTATAGGGTTTCCATGGATAGACTTTGCACTAGTCATCCTTGGTTCTTACCATGAAGTAAGCTGCAGTCTGTCTAGTGAACTATTTTGATGTCCAGAATGGTAATCATATGGGATGACATCTTGCGGGACGACCAGAGTCATCATGTGGGATTGTTACCAGGATATCAATATCAGGAGTAGAACTGGAAGTCTGAAGAATTGTCAGCAAATAGGCTCAGGTCAGAACAAGAAATCAAATAGGCAGAAAAGAAGCTGGGCAACAGGAGTGAACCAGAGTTAGTATGAATTATAACTGGCAGTGGAAGACTGGGACTCAGGAGACTAAATAGATTGCAATTCCACCAAGGGCTCACAGCAGGGAGAAATTCTAACAAGCCAGGAATTAACCCCCAGGTTAAGCGGTGCCGTGAACTGCTGAGTGATAGAGTTGGAAACAAAGGGGACAAGTACTGGCATGAATGTTTCAGCCATTACTTTGCTAACAAAGGGGACAAGTACTGGCATGAATGTTTCAGCCATTACTTTGCTAAATTCATGAAAATTGAATCTGGGATTTGATTTGCACAATTCTACATATAAAAAAGGTTAATTCATTACAAATCGTTTTTGATTATTTACATTTGCCACCGAATTCCAAAATGAAAACTCCATATATTATTGAATAGATCAATTTGACATGATGAAGCTTACTTTGTAAATCCCTATGAGAACGGCTGTATTATCCTTTGTATAAGTTTTAACGCCTAATATTACAATGAACATTTTCAGAGTTTAACTGTAGCTAGACTCATAAAATGTTCATTTTAATTTGAGGATTATTCCGCCGTTTTGTCACAATAAGTACACCATCCTGATCAGGTCTAAAAGATCTGTTTAATAATTCATGCTGTTTTTGTGAACTCTGATGACAGTTCTGCTTTAATTTAAAAAATGAATTGTATGTTGTTTTTCTTTTGATACAAAATGTTCCCCTTAAATAAAGATTATTACCGTATATAAAAAAAATAAAGAAAAATATAAATAGGAGAAGCATATCTTCAAGATGCAGTAAAGAACAAAGATGGATAGATAATTAATAAAGGCACAAAAGAGTGGCTTAGCATAGTTATTATAGTTCCAGCGGAAAGGTCCTTCAGCAGCTGAAAAGCCTCCATTTATCTTGCATTTAGTAATAATTCTAAAATAAATTTAATTGTATGACAGGAGAAGTCTAAATTATTATATCTGAGCACTGAGTCTTACTTCAGCCATTTATAGTCGGATAAGAAATGTCAAATTACATTACCACTTGGTAGAGCAAAGTGTCACAGGATTGGGTTTAAAATATCTGTACAGCGGCATATAAATGTTTGTAATTTTATATAGCGATATATCTAACTATGTATGA
>VIAB01005284.1:111101-122081 GCA_009801035.1 Oophaga pumilio | reverse complement strand
GGGTCCTGAAAGGGTTAAAGAAGAAATTACATTAGATTTTTAAATGTAAATTGAGTTCCTCCTGTAACAGGTAGTGCTCCACTGATTCTGAAACAGGTTTTTTTTTTTTTTATTCCCATCCATTCCAACGTTATGCCCCTAATAATTTAAGATGCAACTTTTCTCTTGCACCTACTGGGCATATACCACAGTGCTTCTCTATGAGAGTTTGCTTTTTGTCCTCTGGTGCTGACCAATCAAAACATGGCCGCTACCACATAGAAGTTCTGTGGTATACGTCCAGTCAGGTGAAGGGAAAATTTGTGCCTTCTTATAGGTGAGAGTAACTTTGGAATGGAGTGACAGAACAAATCGAAAAATTGTTCAAAAATCAGTGGAGCAGCACCAGTTGGAAGAGGTACTCAGTTTAAATAAAAGAATCCAATGAAATATAGCTATTTTTTTTGCTTTATTTTTAATTTACCTGTGGAAAATCACTGAAGAAAGGCAAAAAGAAATTATACTTACCCCCAATATCTGCCTTCATATTTGCTCCTGCGCTGCTATTTTGATATACTCAATCAGACCAAAAACAGTGCTGTCATCACCAAGAGTGACCTGACCACTAAGGACACTGATTGGCTGCAAGATCAGGTGACTAATCGTCAAAATATAACTTCTAGTCCAGCAGAGAACGTTGGCAAAACAGATTCTGGTGGTACATATGGTTTTGTTTTTCTCTTTAATTCCCACTATTATGTTTAAAAATATAGTGAAAACTCCCCTTAAAGAGATTGTCCAAGAGGTGAGAATTTATCACCCACATTCATACTCTGTATCTTTTCCTTGCCAGTCCAGTCCTGACACAGTTTAAATGTTTGTTTAGCCAGTTACGGGCAGGGGTGGGACACCACTACAACCAGTAATTGGCTGATCAGGATTCACGCTAATTTTATGTGTCTTGGGTTGGCACCACGAAGCAAAGACCATCTGGATCTGTGAGGGCTTGGTATGGGTGAGCATTATTTCTTTTATTTTTTTATACCATTCTTTGTATTTTTATCCCTGGGACAGCCCTTTTACATTTGTTTAGTTGTCGTATGTGAAACTTAAAAGCAAACTACATCTGAAAATGATGCAAATTTTTGTGTTAAGTGTATTTAAAAAAAATGTGTTGGCATTGGCAATTTTTTTTTATATATGATAATCTGTATAAGAAATATAAATCTTGCCAATTTCACACTTGCCACTGAGGCTTATTTAGACTTCAGATTCCTGTTGTTTCAGGAAACAACACATGTCCATAGTTACAATGGTCATACCCCATCTATATCTTTTGTATTAACACATTTAATAAGCCTGTGCCATGGTCATTGTGAAGGTAGGGGTTGAGTGTGACTGACTTTTGTGAATGGTGGATCCCATATCAGTTGTGTATATAGGTATTACATGTCTTTGCAATCTTGCCAATGATAAATGATAAGTTGCTTGCTGAAAACTCTTCCTGCAAAAACAAGACATTGGAGTCTAAAAAAGCCCTAATAGCCAGTGTGAAAATTACAAATTTAGTTGTTTTTTTTACAAAGAATGTAATATGAAAAACATTTTTGTTAACATTTTTTAAATACATGTATCGTAAAAACCTGATTTACCTAATAGGTCATTTTTTGGTGATTGCTTTCCTATAAAGATATGTTCAAGAATAGGGGCTTACACCTAAACTAATTATATAGTACTAGCTAAAATTTACTACAGCCATGGTCTCAGCCTAAAAAAGTTTTTTCTTTCATAAATACACCCTCTTATAAAGAGTCTATATCCCCTTGAGTACCACAATAGTACAAATACAATATTAATTTTCTCTTTTATCTTCGTATTGTAATACTTATTTTATACTCTTGAGGCCGCAGACTGACTTCCATTGACCGCCAAAACAATAATTACCATGCTGGCTGTTTTAATGTTCTGAGATGTCAGACATTCTGCATTGGAGGCTTTTAAATCTGACCTCAACGTTACTTTCCATTCATTAAAGCTCAACCTTTTGCTCGCTGGTCACACAGGATAAATGAAGTTTCATCTAATCTTTGCTTAGAAGAAGATTCATTGTTTGCTTGGCTGTGAATTATTTGAATATCCTCTATTTGTCATGCCAATCATCATCTCCAAAATCTAATTGACTTGCCTAATTCACATCGCCAATGTTTAGAAATGTTTCTGTCAACATGGCAATTTAAGAGATTAAAAGCACATTACAACATTCTGAATTCCGGAATCGGGTGTAACAACGAGAAAATTCAAAGAAGTCCAATTTTGGTTAATAGTAAAAAGACTGTATTAGTTTATAGAAATGTAGTTTATGTGAAGGATGATTCTGCATACACAAATCTCATTAGTGTACCGAGCTTAAAAGGTTGCAAATGCATTTCTCAAATGACTCAATTAAAATGAGCACTTCTAAGCTTCAGCCGTATGTTACCATTTGCTGGTCACTTACATCAGTATTACATAGATAAAGCACTTTTATCACAGACAATTGGAACAGAGGCATGTCAGTTACATGTTTGGAGTCACAAAGTTTATTTTAACCTGTGATGTAGAGTAATGAAACAATTGGATGCCTGCTGCCAATGCTTTGTGTGGTTATCATCGAGAGTATCCTAAGCCACCAGTGTGAAGTCAAACTTGAAGTCCCTAGATCTATTTAGAACTGGTAATTTGCTCTTAGCCAAACAGTTAAATAGTGCTGTGCTAAGATGGGTCTGAATTGATATTTGGTCTTCAAAGTGGCATTCACATGAGCATCAGCTATGTTATCAAGCTTTACAGCAAGAATAGCACAGCATGTAGCACCAATATTAAATAGAATCATAGAAAACCCAAAGAAAGTTCAAAGAGCCATATTGTAAGTCAGAAGAATCCATTATGCACTATTGGGTTTTATCATACAACGGACTGATTGTGGCTACTGGTATGTGCTCAAACCATGGTGCAGAGGCCAGTGGTTGAACGATTGTCTCTTTTTTTAGGAAGTAAATGTTTGCTACTGGTCATGACATTTTGTGAATGTTTGACAAAGTTATTTAAAGGGATCTCCAGAATGGTGGACTGTATTTTCAGCTCCATTCAAGTGTGGCGCACAAAAGCCCTATTCTGCTCCTTTGGCAGTGGGTTTTAGGCAGTCTGATTCCCATGATCTACTAGTTATCACCTATCTTGTGGCTTGTTGGTAATTTGTATGAACTGGAATACCCCTTTAAGTTTTGAGTAGACTAAAGAAAAAGTTGGCAAAATCTAAGCAGTAAATTACTTCAATTGTAAAGCTCGTATAGAAAAGATGAACAAAATTACTTGGATTATCCAATTTCCACTCTAATGTATTCAAATTAATGAATGAATATACCAAATATAAAAAGGACCCGTCAGTCCTCTCGATAGGTCTGTGTTAGTTAATACTTGTGTCCCTTATAATATAATAACTCTGGATACCCTTTTGTTAGAACTGCATTGTGTCATTCCTTTGTTATTCCTTCTGGAAATGTAATAAATTAGCAGTAGGGTGTTACTTGTTGGGGGAATGGTACAGCGCAGAGTTCAGTGTGAATACAGGTGGGGGTCAATGCACATTGGTTGCCACATATAGGGATGAAAATATGTTGTCAAAAAAAGTTCCATGGTATGCACAATTTAAGGGTCAAAGAGTTAAATATATGCCTGGCCTACTGAATGCCAGGAGATTTCCTACATGTAGCCCTCCTGCGCTTTTTCACCATCAGAGTAGTATCACTAATGTCTGTTCCCTGATCCTAGTAAATTACTTACGATCCACTATCTTCTGCTTGTCTCAGCACTTCTCCAGTTTCATGCCGCCATCTTGTTACCATATCTCCTGTCTGACCAGAAATTAAAGCGAATGGTCACAAACAAGTCTTTGGAATCCTAGTTCTAGCTCTCATAGAGTTACATTGAGAAGTTACTTCCAGCCCGTTCAGCAAACACTTTAATAATCGTGTTTCAGATAAGTTATGAGACATGATGTCATCATATGAATGGATGAACAGACGGATACGACTTCTTTTGTACTTGCAAAAGCAAAATTTTGTGCAGTGGCAGCTTTTCAATCAAAGCCTCATCACTGTTCTAGTTTTTGCATGGTACTCTGCACATGGTGATAGTGCCATCTGACACCAAAGTAATTTATCTATATTCATCTAACAACCAGCTGATTCATCAAACTCTTGCTTGAAGAAAGTACGAATAATTACATATTAACCTGTATCATTTCTTTATATGGCTAATGTACAATTCTGCTGTCTTATTACACTCCGAGCACAAAAGAAATCAATGGTTGTATATTACTAAGGCATTAAAGGGGTTGTTAAGTTATAAATATACCTATAATGTTAGCTAAATACTATGACCTCATGATTACAAGTGATCCCATTATGCTGTAATAGGGTAAAGTATATTTAGACACAAATGTTAAATTTCTCCTTAACATGAGGGAAAATTACAAGTGCAATTAAATGAACTGGTAGAGATTTATGGGTTTGTGTCTCCCTTAAGCTTAACATTCAACCCTCAGTCAACCCTTTCTGAAATACTATATTTCATAATGTCAAATAAAAGCACCATATACTGGTGCCGTACTAACAATGTTAATGTCGAGTGTTATGTTTTGGTAGCTGAGGAGAATAAGCAAAAACGGCAATACACCAGAGAGGCTGGAACCTATTGGATTGCAGTAACCTGAACTAACCACACAACTAGAGGTAGCCGTGGAACGTTCCTACGTTGATCCTAGACGACTCGTCACAGCCTGAGAGATAACTACACCTAAAGGCAGAAAGATGAAAGCTATCTGCCCCGGAGCAGATCCCCAAAGAAAATAGGAAGCCCCCAAACATGTAATGGCGGTTAGACAAGAAGAAGCACGGACACAGACAGAAAATAGAATGAGCAAACGCTGGGGCCCAATCTGTCTAGACAGAAAAGTACAGGAAAGGATACTCACTGCAATAAAAAAAAAACCCTAAAAAATACCAACTCTTCTGATTGCAAAAACACCTGAGATCACACGATCTCTACCACCTAAAATCAGATCTCTGGTGTAACAAAACTAAGCCGCAGCCACTGAAAAAACAGGAAAAAGCAAATGAACAAACAACAGTGGCTCCAGTTAAACTGAGAGGAGCACAAGCCCCCGGAGTGGACCTGGCTGACCTCCACAGAAGTGCAGGGAACAATGCAAAACGCAAGCACAAAAATAAAAGCAGAAAATATCTTATCTGATAGCAGAAGATGCAAGCAAGACTCAGCAAACTTCCAAATGAACCAGGAACCACAATTGAGACAAGAACAATTGATCACCGGCCACCATCATGGGGGGGAACCTGCCTTATATCAGACCAGTCCGTGATCCAAGATTGCCATTCCTCGGTGAAAGGTTCAGTACTGTCTATAACCACCAGAGGGAGCGTCTGCTCAGAAACCATCTCTAGCACATTCATAACAGTTGAGTGGCCCGAGTCTGTCTCTAATGGGTTTCCGCACTCTCATTTCCTTTGGATGTCTAAGGCTCATCCAAAGGAAATGAGAGCACAGTAGTTCATTAATGACTGCTGATTGGCTGTAGGGTTAACAATGCATAACAATATCACGTGAACCTCGAGTGAGCCTTGAGATGACTATGGGAGGTGAGTATGTAGTATTTTACATTGAGCTGCATATTATGAATGGTATTTTCCAGGCACACCGATTAAGCATTATAAATAAAGCTTGTGAGAAAATAATACATTTCATAATTTACTTGCTGTTAAAATTCTGCTCTGTTCCTCAGCTGTCACATGTGGTGATGTGGCCTCCAGCTCCTTTCTTCATGCTCAAACCCCAGTGATTATCTATCTGTGCTTTGAATGGATCAGTCAGCAGCTCTACAGTGAGTTGTTAATGGTGATGTCATGGCATGTGGCCTGTGATCCTCAGAAAGTTTCATAGAAAGGGTGATCACATTGCAGACACCAAACAGGACAAGTAATCTTATCACCTTATGACTTTAGCCAAACAAGATGGTGCTGCGTGTTCCAGAGTGATACATTACATTTGAATAAATTACTACTTTATGTGACAGATTGTTGCACTACAGTAAACTGACCCTGTGTGGAGCGAGTTTCAGCACCTGTAACATTACTGATTGCAGAAGAATCTCAGGAAAATGCATAATAGGTAAAGTGAGAAGAATGTTAGGAAGGAGAAACTGTCTGTACAGCAATTATCCATCTTGAGACTGTAAAGGAGTCTCAGGACCGTTCTTTTCAGATGTAGTTGGCAGGCACTGAGGGTTTGAGTTATGGAGCTGTGGAACAGATACAGCTCTGCATCTTGGGAAATGTAGTCTAAAGGCATGTAAGGAGAGCAGGCATGAAGTTTAGGATGTAAACAATAACAAACCACAGGAATGACTATAGAGCGGTGATGGAGAGTTTAAAATCAAAAACAAAGGTAACAAAGTAGTTTGGGGACTCATTACAACAAACGTGATGAACCCTTTTTCTGACAAGGGCGATTTGGATATTTCTACCATCCTTCAGGGTCCGTATAAATTGCACGCTAACTCTGCCCACAAAGTACATCATGATGCTGGCAATGGTGTCAGGACGTAATCTGTAATTGCACGCACCTCAGCAATCAGTAGTGAACATTGTGTGCTCACAGAGCAAGAATAAATTAAAAAGCCAGTGTCCGTCAAAATATATCTGCAGGCCCAAGCACTGCAGTCCCCAGGAATCTATCCGTGGGCCGGATAAACGGCCTGCGGGCCTGAGCTACGAGAAGAGACAAATAATTTTTTGTGCCTATAAAACCTTTTAAATTTACGCTTTTTTATTCTTTTCTGGCTTATTGAGATTAAACTCAATACATATGGTTCACCATTAACATTTATTAATATTATAATCTACAAGTAAACAAGGGTCTGTATTGACAGCAGCGCCTGCAGTAAAGGGTAAATAATCTGCATATTTCATAAACTCTAACAATATGAAAATCAATCAGCTAATTCCAGTATCACTCGGCAAACTGTTTGCTGCTTTTCTCCTGACAATTAAAATTAGTTTAAGGGAAACTGGAGAGAGAGAGAATAATTAATAGATTAGCTCATTATTTACCTACATGTGGTAAAATTAGTGTCTTCAGATGCTAATTACTTGACGCGAGCAGCTAAATTAGTGGACACTGTTACAGTAATACAAAACTGCTATACAAATGTATTAGCTAAACATAGAGATTCCTTGTGTAATAATATATTATCTACTATTTGCAGGAGAAAGTTTTAATTACAGCCACCTTTAATCTCTAAATAGCATGTATTATGGATAAAATCCCATTTCTTCGAATGGCCTTAAGTTCATAGTTTTAAGCTAAAGTTTTATAAGAACCAAAGAGTCCTTTTAACAACGACATTTTTCTAATTTCACGGTTCACCGATCAGTCAGTAAAGATTTAAATAATTCAGAAAGAAAGCCTATTCTGTTTCTTTTTTAGAACTTTAAATCAAGGGAAATTGTTTGACGTTTAATATGTTTTAACCCTTTTAATAACTGCCCGTGATCATGTTAGTTTAAGGAGAATGTTAATATAATGAAGGTGAATAGCAGTCAAGGACTTTTTTGATTAGATTTTAGACCTTTACCCTTTCAAATAAAACATGAAAGCATAAAAGGCACTGTAAGGAAAATGACATTGTATGCTCTTTTACTTATATTTAAGTGTATAGAAGGAGATGTGTGCTATCTTCAGAGTTTATGTTGAAAACCCCTCCAGCAAATATATTTTATGAAGAAAGATCAAAGTCCATTTATACTTTTCAAAGAAAGCTCAGTATAATCAAAATAGTGTTGGAGGATTGTAGGACATGGCAGATACTCCTAACTTTACGTTTTAAAACAGGATTTCCCTATTCAACAAAAAGCGATGAACTTTTGATTCCTTTTTAGTTATTTTTGCACTTTCCTCATTTAGATTATTTTTTTTTGGTTTGTATAAGTACGCTATTGGTCAGCAAAAAAAGGGAATTTTAAAATGAATTACAAAAATAGAAAAAGTGTCAGCTCAGCTCAACACTTATGTGTTAGAGATAAGTATCCCAGAAGGCTTTCAGGGTAGACAGTCTGTGGTCTGGGTGTTGTGCACAGAGTCTAGGTTCCAGGTGAAATAGTAACTTAGTTAGCAAGGCCGAAAAAAGACATTTGTCCATCCAGTTCAGCCTATATTCCGTCAGAATAAATCCCCAGATTTACGTCCTTTTAAAGAACCTAATAACTGTAAGATACAATATTGTTATGCTCCAGGAAGACATCCAGGCCTTTCTTGAACCCCTCGACTGAGTTTGCCATCACCACCTCCTCAGGCAAGGAATTCCAGATTCTCACTGCCCTAACAGTAAAGAATCCTCTTCTATGTTGGTGGAAAAACCTTCTCTCCTCCAGAAGCAGAGAATGCCCTCTTGTGACCGTCACCTTCCTTGGTATAAACAGATCCTCGGAGAGATATTTGTATTGTCCCCTTATATACTTACACATGGTTATTAGATCGCCCCTCAGTCGTCTTTTTTCTAGACTAACTAATCCTAATTTTGCTAATCTCTCTGGGTATTGTAGTTCCCCCATCCCCTTTATTAATTTTGTTGCCCTCCTTGTACTCGCTCTTGTTCCACTATATCCTTCCTGAGCACCGGTGCCCAAAACTGCTCTCATCATGTGTAGCCAGACCTCTTTTAATGCACCCCATGATTCTGTTTGCCTTAGCAGCCGCTGCCTGGCACTGGCTGCTGCAGGTAAGTTTATCATTAACTAGGATCCCCAAGTCCTTCTCCTTGTCAGATTTACCCAGTGGATTCCCGTTCAGTGTGTAATGGTGATATTGATTCCTTCCCATGTGTATAACCTTACATTTATCATTGTGTAACCGCATCTGCCACCTTTCCAACTTATCCAGATCCATCTGTAGTAGAATACTATCTTCTCTTGTATTGACTGCTTTACATAGTTTTGTATCATCTGCAAATATCAATATTTTACTGTGTAAACCTTCTACCAGATCGTTAATAAATATGTTGAAGCGAATAGGTCCCAACACTGACCCCTGCGTTACCCCACTGGTCACAGCAGCCCAGTTAGAGAATATACCATGTACTTTTCCCTTTTTAACTCTTTCAAGGAGCACACCCATCCATCACTCATGAACATCAACCTGTTAACCCATTGTCACTCACCCTTTTTTCTTGCCATACCGTCGCATCCAACTGATTACTTCTAGACATTTTATTTTTTGCTTGAGGACTGGTAAACCATTAAAATATTTATATTTAAAATAAGTGTCATTTTTCTATTTTCTGCGACCCCTATCCTGCTGACCTATTTGTTATTCCGAGCGTCTATAGAGAATAATACATTGAGTTGTGGGTGAGTGCCGATTCCTCCTTTGGAATGTTATACATTAAAATAATTGTCTCTCGTCAAGACAATAAAGTAACTTCCCCTTCAGAAATAAAATGCTGAGCTCTATCCCTGTATAGTAAATGGTGAAATTTACAATAATCTGTTTGCATTGTCCATTCAGTTACATAGCAGACTTCCCACTGTAGGCCCTATAATTACACGTGGATTACCCAGTCTGTCACCTGTTTGAAAGATAAATCACCTGTAACGACAGACATTAGAACTGCTTTATTTTTCTTTATTTGTCAAAGATTTCCCCCCAGAGCAATTAATTCCTACAGTGGGGTCCAGTCTGATCACAGTTCAGCTCTGCCATGATCTTTTTCGTAGCCTTAGGGACAGTACTCAACAATGTTCAGTGTCAAGCGTTGACAGACAGGGGTAAATGAAAGGGCTTCAATGATGCTTCCCTGTCTCTCGCTCTTGCTGGAGCTGGCATTCATCCAGGTCTTGCCTGCTAACACCATAGAAAGCAGCAGCTGGTGAGTAACATTAGCAAGCAGGGCCCGAGGGCTACCCATGTTCTTGCTCTCTGTTCACCAACTGCTATTCAGTAAAACAGCTGGATCAAAAAAGATTCAGTCAAGATGTAGTTAGAGTTTTATGTGTACAACTGTTTTGATATAGATTGTCTGCTAGAGGCAGAGATAATGATAGCTTTGCAAGTGAACATATTTGGCTGCGAGTAAAACTGGTGTATTTATTTTTATACACTGCTTGTTCTGTTCGGCTGCTGTGAATTTACAGGCTAGTAATCCTACACGGTGAATGACACACAGAGGCTGAAGTGATTGAGATGAGATCACAACACGATTTAGCAATCTGCCGCAGAGCAGATCCCTCGATGTAGGAGAACTGGGAGGAAGACATTCATTCAGTCTAATGAATACATATTTGTAAGTAGAGAACCATTGATATGTATTTTTGGTGACAATTTTTAAAACTCTGGAAGACTTAAAGGGATTGAATATTTTTAGGATAGGTCATATCGCATCATCGGTGTCCGATATCTGGTTACTGGAGATCAGATCCTTTTCTAATTATTAGGTCACTGGTATAGTAATAGGTGAATTCACAAGGCCTAGCACTAGGTGAGGACAAGGACCTGGACGTTGATGCAGCAAGCAGAAAGGCATGTGAGCAGCAAGGAGTTGTCAACACACAGAAATCTCTGGAGCAGCAGGATGAAGGAAGTGGAGCCCAGAAGGGATGAAAACAAGCACAAAAGCATAGATAGTAGATCACACAAACATTCAGAGGACAGCGGACCCATGGGAAGGAAACTTAAACTCAGGATACCCACAGGTGTGTAGCACAAGTGAAAAGGAGCTCATCTGCAGCTCATGGCAGCTGCAGCTACACATTGAATGCAGCAGTGCCACTGAAGAAAGCAACAGCTGGAGTGCTGAGTGTCATATAGGCCATCAGTGATTTTTACCCTGGCAACCATTTTTATATAGTATCTATATTAATTATAGATCCCTTATAAAAAGGTATCTCTCTC
>VIAB01005284.1:76838-109802 GCA_009801035.1 Oophaga pumilio | reverse complement strand
TTATTATTATTATTATTATTATTCAAACTGTATTTTTATGAAAAAGGTTTGATAGAGTTTCACTCTAAAATGTTAAGCTAGAAATATAAAACATCAAGCCAAATCATTTAAAGGTCACGTCTCAATGAGGCAATCTTTTTGCCATCTATTAACTGAAATGGTTGACAATCTGATACTTGCCTAGTCAGAACTATCAGGACTAATAGACCATGAAGCCTCTAAGCCCATACAGTGCAATATTTTTTTGTTTCCTTGAGACAACCCTTTCAAGAGCATCTGTCAGTGTGGAGGACCCAACATGGCTTTACATTACATTCTTATACCATTTACAGTGTGGACTGTGCCCGTGCTTCGGTTCCTGTGTGTTGTCGCTTTAGTGGATACTAATGGATAAAAATGGATTCCTTTGTCGTGATTGCTGGCTGTCCAAGCAGCAGGACACTCTGTGATCAGTTTATCGTCAGGAGACTCCTATAGAGATTATTTCAGACATTCTTAAAACCTTTATCGTTGAAAACTTCCTATGATATGTAGAATAGTTGATTCAATTCCTAGATGCATCACTACGAACCAGTAAACAAGCACAGGTTGTTATATGGCAGCTTGTCATTTCCTACGTGTCACGAGAGCACTGTTCGTGGTCATCTGTCAGCTTAAAAATGTCTGCCACAAACAAGCACTAGCTACTCAGATATCCCAAATCCAAGTGTTTCCCTGTCCTTAACCCTTTAAGCCCTGTACAAAGATCTGGACTTACACAAGGGTCCCTGGGCTAGGGCCACAGAGTCAGCTGTTATTAGTTGGCTCAAGCTGGTAAGAAGCATAACCAGGTCAGAACAAGGAGGTATCAGAGGTACAAAATCGTCAGGAGAAACATCAGTAAGCCAGCCGAGGTCAGGGAACAGGATAAATCAGGATGAAACAACCAATACACAGAACACAGGTAAAGCCAGGAAAGCACAAACATTGACTGGCAGTGGTAATTGACTCTCAGGGATTCTATGAAGAGGCAATTTGCATATTAAATTTCCCAGAGGCGCATTGCATGGTGACTAAGCCTCCTTACCTTGACAAGCCAGAGCTGGTATGTCACTCTCCACAAGGAGAAACCTTACCCCCTAGACTTCAGTCCAGAGATTCTCATCTAGCCAAATCAGTTCTCATACTTTGCACTGACGAGGGCCAACATCCCAAAGCACCCTGTCTGCAAATTGAGATTCTGATTTGGCTTTTATCCTAAGTCATATTGCAAGACTCGTTAAATGGTTGATTGTGACTTGTAAGATCGCTGCTTCCAACAGGTGGCATTATAGAGTTCAAGTTTTCTTTCTCTCTGAAGAAGCAATTTGCATCTCAGGGACATTCAGCAGACTGACCCAGAGCTGATAACAGGAAGAAACCCAAACTAACAGGATTATCTCCATAGCTTGTGGACTGGCCAAAGCCAGAAGTCCCATAAAATAGGATTGATGCTGTCAAGCATCACCCTTAACAAAGGGACGACACCGCCTAGCGGTCACAGAAGAAATTAGCACAGATGTTAAGCTACATTATAAGAAAGCAAATTTGAAATTCTTCAAAAACTATTTGAAGACTACCATTGTTATTTAAGGAATTTATTTGTGCAATTTTATAATATATTCATATCTCTATTAAGTTGAACCTTTCACTTATGTGCATAATGTATATTTTATTTAGAGAAAGTCCAAAGTGTATATACACTGCTCAAAAAAATTAAGGGAACACTAAAATACCACATCCTAGATATCACTGAATGAAATATTCCAGTTGCAAATCTTTATTCATTACATAGTAGAATGCATTGAGAACAATAAAACATAAACATGATCAATGTAAATCAAAATTAATATCCCATGGAGTTCTGGATTTGGAATCATACTCAAAATCAATGTGGAAAATCAAATTACAAGCTGATCCAACTTCAGTAGAAATGCCTCAAGACAAGGAAATGATGCTCAGTAGTGTGTGTGGCCTCCATGTGCCTGCATGACCTCTCTACAATGCCCATGTATTTTCCTGATGTGGTAGCAGTTGTTCTCCTGAGGGATCTCCTCCCAGACCTGGATTAAAGCATCAGTCAACCCCTAGACAGTCTGTGGTGCAATGTGGCATTGGTGGATCGAAAGAGACGTGATGTCCCAGATATGCTCAATTGCATTCATTGTTATGAATGTGCTAGAGATGGTTTCTGAGCAGAGGCTCCCTCTGGTGGTTACAGACAGTACTGAACCTTTCAACGAGAAATGGCAATCTGGGTTCACTGACTGGTCTGATATAAGGGAGGTTCCCTCCCATGATGGTTGCCGGTGTTCAATTGTTCTTGTCTCAATTGTGGTTCCTGGTTCATTTGGAAGTTTGCTGAGTCTTGCCTGCATCTTCTGCTATCAGATAAGATATTTTCTGCTTTTATTTTTGTGCTTGCTTTTTGCATTGTTCCCTGCACTTCTGTGGAGGTCAGCCAGGTCCCCTCCGGGGGGCTTGTGCTCATCTCAGTTTATCTGAAGCCACTGTTATTTGTTCATTTTCTTTTTCCTGTTTTTTAGTGGCTGCGGCTTGGTTTTGTTCACACTGAGATCTGATTTAGTGGGTGGCGAGATCGTGTGATCTCAGTATTTTTGTAATCAGAATTGTGGATTTTTGTAGGGTTTTCTGGGTTGCAGAAAGTAATCTCTCCTGTCCTATCCTATTTAGTCAGCATGTGGCCCCAGCGTTTGCTCATTCTATTTTCTGTCTGTGTTCGTGCTTTCTTCTTGTCTAACCGCCATTACATGTTTGGGGGCTTCCTATTTTCTTTGGGGATCTGCTCCGGGGCAGATAGCTTTCATCTTTCTGCCTTTAGGTGTAGTTATCTCTCAGGCTGTGACGAGGCGTCTAGGATCAACATAGGAACGCTCCACGGCTACCTCTAGTTGTGTGGTTAGTTTAGGAATCTGCAACCCATTAGTTACCAACATCTCAGGTGTTCGACTGCCCGGCTGTTGTTCCTGTCCTTCACAGCTACCTAACATAACAATTCATCATGCAGGAACTTCAGTCACATGAGGCCTAGCATTGTCATGCAACAGAAGGAACCCAGGGCCCACTGCACCTGCATACGGTCTCACAATAGGTCTGAGGATCTCATCCTGGTACCTAATAGCAGTCAGGGTACTTGTGGCTAGCACATGGAGAGCTGTATGGCCCTCCAAAGAAATGCCTCCCCACACCATTAGTGACCCACTACCAAACCCGTCATGCTGAAGCATGCTGCAGGCAGCAGAACGTTCTCCACAGCATCTCCAGACTCTGCCACGTCTTTCACATGTGATCAGTGTGAGCCTACTCTCAACTGTGAAGAGCATAGGTCGCCAATGTCGAATCTGCCAATCTTGGTGTTGTCCGGCAAATTCCAATTGCCCTACATGGTGTTGGGCTGTAAGATCAACTCCCTCTTGTTTAAGTCAGGCCCTCATACCTCCCTCGGAGTCTGTTTCTGACAGTTGGAGCAGACACATTGATGTTAGTGGCCTGATGGAGGTAATTTTGCAGGACTCTGGCACTGCTCCTCCTGTTCCTCCTTGCAAAAAGGAAGAGGTAGCGGTCCTGATGCTAGGTTGCTGCCCTCTTTCGGCCCCCTGCATCGCTCCTGGTGCACTGACCTGTCTCCTGGTATCTGCTCCATGTTCTGGACACTGTGCAACAGAGCCAGCTACCCTTCTTTCCACAATTCGCATTGATGTGCCATCCTAGATGAGCAGCACTACCTGAGCAACTTCTGTTGGTTGTAGACACCGCCTCATGCTACTGTACCTCTAGGGATGAGAGCCATGATAAAATGCAAAAATGATCAAAACAACAGCCAAAAAGGATGAGTACAGAGAAATGGTCCATGGTCACCCCCTGCAGAACCATTACTATATAGGGGTTGTCTGGCTAATTGCCTGTCATTTCTATTTGTTGCCTATACCATTTGCACAACAGCAGGAGAAATTGTTTCACAATCGGTGTTGCTTCATAACTGGACAGGTTGATTTTGCAGAAATGTGATTGACTTGAGGTTACATTGTGTTGTTTAAGTGTTCCCTTTGTTTTTTTTAGCAATGTATTTATTTTTACTTAGTTTAGTTTTATTTAATTTTACAATTATGAAAAATGTCATTGCTTTCAATCTAAAGAGAAATGTTGTAATTAAAATTGTCCATTGACTATGCTATGATTGCAATAAATACATTATGTATTTCCTTGGTCAGATATGGTTTTATTTAACCCCTCTGTGCCAGCTGACATTCTATTCCATCCATGTGCCCTAGGACTTAATTCCCATGGATGGAATAGTACATCATATGCAGTCAGCCGCACTCACGGACCGCTCACGACACTTTAACCCCCGGCACACTGCGATCAAACATGATTGCAGCGTTCCAGTGGTATAGGGAAGCATCGCGCAGGGAGGGGGCTTCATGCGTGCTTCCCAGAGACCATCAGAACAACGCGATGTGATCGCATTGTTCCAAGGGCCTCCTCCCTGCAGGCCCGTGCAAGCCTCCTGGACTGCCTGTCAAATCGCTGATCTGACACAGTGCGTGCAAAGTGTCAGATCAGCGATCTGACACTATATAGTGATGTCCCACCCAGACAACGTAAAAATGTAAAAAAAATAAAGAATAAACGTGTAAAAATATTTTAGAAAAAATCCCTAAATAAATTTTAAAAAATATTTCCCCAATAAACACATTATTATGTAATAAAAAAAACAATAAAAGTACACATATTTAGTATCGACCCGCCATATAAAACTGTCCCACTAGTTAACCCCTTTAGTGAACCCTTTAAAAAAAAAAACAAGGCAAAAAACAATGCTTTATCATCATACCGCCGAACAAAAAGTGGAATATCACGCGATCAAAAAGACGGATATAAATAAACATGGTACCGCTGAAAACGTCATCTTGTCCCGTAAAAAACGAGCCACCATACAGCATCGTCAGCGAAAAAATTAAAAAGTTATAGCTCGCAGAATAAAGCAATGCAAAAATAATTATTTTTTATATAAAATTGATTTTATTGTATAAAAGCGCCAAAACATAAAAAATGATATAAATGAGATATCGCTGTAATCGTAATGACCCGAAGAATAAAACTGCTTTATCAATTTTGCCACATACGGAACTGTATAAAGGCCCCCCAAAAGAAATTTATGAATTGCTGATTTTTGTTCATTCTGCCTCCCAAAAATCGTAATAAAAAGCGATCAAAAAATGTCATATGCCCAAAAATGAAACCAATAAAAATGTCAACTCGTCCGCAAAAAATAAGACCTCACATGACTCTGTGGGCCAAAATATGGAAAAATTATATCTCTCAAAATGTGGTGATGCAAAAACTATTTTTTGCAATAAAAAGCTACTTTTAGCGTGTGACTGCTGCCAAACATGAAAACCCGCTATAAAATCACGCTGTAAATAGTTAATCAAACCCCCTTTATCACCCCCTTAGTTAGGGAAAAATAATAATATTAAAAAATGTATTTATTTGTATTTTCACGTTACGGTTAGGGTTAGGGGTGTGTTAGGGTTAAGTTTGTGGTTAGGCCTATGGTTAGGGTTAAGGGTGTGTTGGGGTTAGGGTTGGAATTAGAATTGGGGGATTTCCACTCTTTAGGCACATCAGAGGCTCTCCAAACGTGACATGGCATCTGATCTCAATTCCAGCCAAATCTGCATTGGAAAATTCAAACGGTGATCCTTCCCTTCCGAGCTCCGCCATGCACCCAAACAGTGGTTTACCCCCGCATATAGGCTATCAGCGTACTCAGGACAAATTGCACAATAACTCTTGGGGTCCAATTTCTTCTGTTACATTTGGGAAAATAAAAAATTGGGGGCGAGAATATCATTTTTGTGGAAAAAAATGATTTTTTTTATGGCTCTATGTTATAAAACTTCTATGAAGCACTTGGGGGTTTAAAGTTCTCCCGACATATCTAGATAAGTTCCTTGTGGGGTCTAGTTTCCAGAATGGGGTCACTTGTGGGGGTTTCCACTGTTTAAGCACATCAGGGGCTCTCCAATCGCTACATGACAACCGCAGACCATACCATCAAAGTTTGCATTCCAAAACATCACTTCTTCCTTTCTGAGCCTCGACGTGTGCCCATACAGTAGTTGTCTCCCACATATGGGGTATCAGCATACTCAGGACAAATTGGAAAACAACTTTTGGGGTCCAATTTCCCCTGCTACCCTTGGGAAAATAAAAAATTGGGGTCTAAAAGATCATGTTTGTGGGAAAAAATCTGATTTTCTTTTATTTTCATGCCTGGGCGTTATAAACTTCTGTGAAGCACTTGGGGGTTTAAAGTGCTCACCACACATCTAGATAAGTTCCTTGGAGGGGCTAGTTTCCAAAATGGGGTCACTTGTGGGGGATTTCCACTGTTCAGGCACATCAAGGGCTCTCCAAACGTGACATTGTGTCCAATCTCAATTCCAGCCAATTTTGCGTTGAAAAAGTCAACCGGCGCTCCTTCCCTTCCGTGCTCTGCCATGCGCCCAAACAGTGGTTTACCTCCAGATATGGGGTATCAGCATACTCGGGGCAAATTGCACAATAAGTTTTGTGGTCTTGTTACCCATGTGAAAATAAAAATTAGCGGTGAAAAGATAATTTTTGTGGAAAAACTATGATTTTTGAATTTTACGTCTCTACGTTATAAACTTCTGTGAAGCCCTTGGGGGTTCAAAGTGCTCACCACACATCTATATAAGTTCCTTGAGGGGTCTAGTTTCCAAAATGGTGTCATTTGTGGGGGGTTTCCACTGTTTAGGCACATCAGGGGCTCTCCAAACGCAACATGACGTCCAATCTCAATTCCAGCCAATTTTGCATTGAAAAGTCAAACGGCGCTCCTTCCCTTCTGAGCTCTGCCGTGTGCCCAAACAGTGGTTCCCTCCCACATATGGGATATCAGGACAAATTCCACAACAACTTTTGCAGTCCAATTTCTCCTGTTACCCTTGGTAAAATAAAAAAAATTGGATCTGAAGTAAATATTTTGTGAAAAAAAGTTATATGTTCATTTTTTTAAACATTCTAAAAATTCCTGTGAAGCACCTGAAGGATTAATAAACTTCTTGAATATGGTTTTGAGCACCTTGAGGGGTGAAGTTTTTAGAATGTTGTCACTTTTGGGTATTTTCTATCATATAGACCCCTTAAAGTGACTTCAAATGTGATGAGTTCCCTAAAAAAAATGGTGTAAATATGAGAAATTGCTGGTCAACTTTTAACCCTTATAACTTCCTAATAATAAAAAAAAAAATTGTTTCCAAAATTGTTCTGAATAAAGTAGACATGTGGGAAATGTTATTTAGTAATTGTTTTGTGTGACATATTTCTGTTTTAAGGGCATAAAAATTCAAAGTTTGAAAATTGAAAAATTTTCAACATTTTCACCATATTTCCATTTTTTTCATAAATAAACGCAAGTTATATAGAAATAGAAAATTTTTTACCACTATCAAGAAGTACAATATGTCATGAGAAAACAATATCACAATCGCCAAGATCCGTTGAAGCGTTCCAGAGTTGTTACCTCATAAAGGGACAGTACAAACCACCCTTGGAGTTAAAGGGGTTAATAGTATTCATGCAATGCAATTCTCTCGAATAGATATGAAAGTGAGTGGTTTATGATGATGTGTAGGTAGAAAATGATTTTAATGAGTTCAGAAATCATTTATAGAATAGTTTGTTTTTGCCAAAGGCAAATGCCTTGTTTTATGAGGTGAAATTTTGGTGACAGGAAAGTTTGAACAAATGTATTTAACGTGATCGGTTTTCTGTGCCATGCCAAATATTTCTAGTAAAATCCTCAGAAGAAATCCAAACAGTGTACATCTATTTTACTTTAAAACTACATTTACTAAGATACAACCTGAATTTTTTGTAGCTGGAAAATTTAAGAAAATGTTTGAGTGCTTGAAGAGGCCAAAGTCAAAGCCTGAGGCTGCATGACTGAAGAATGCTGATGACAAAATTTCCCCTTGAGACGTCTGTTAAATGTAGTCATAGAGAACAACCATTATGTCAAATCACCATCAACATCTACTTTGTAGCTCAATTAAAATAAAACATTTTCAAATGTATGATTGTCTATGTACATATTAATGGAGGAAAAGAAGGAATAGGAGCAAAGCAAGATGTTTTTTGCAGTGTTAATCTGGCTTATAGAGGGAGTCCTAAGTGGACTGTCCTCCTGTGTGATGTCCATATACAGATCGATTCATGGGTCTCAGGTCCATTGGCCAGGTCAGTAATCTTTGCTGGATGAGAGTCTTACGAATCCCTTACATTCAGGGATCCCTAGCACAGCATTTGATAAGCTGGGCTAGCACAATATCATATGTACACCATGATGCAATGATGCCCCGCTAATCAAAATTCGCGCCAAGTATCATAAAGGTAAGGGATCCGCAGGCCTTCTGTTCAGAAGCCAGAGACTGCTCTTCTGGTCGATGGAGTCCAATCTTGCGAATCGATCAACCTATCTCTATTTAATAGGTATATTAGATGGGGTTGACATGATGAGACAACTATTTTAATGGAAGTACAAGGATGTACTCAAATGACCATATTTTATGATATGTGTTTGGGTCACTAAGCCCATCAGGTCTCTTGAACTGAGCTAATAGCATCATATGTATGTATTTGTATATTTGTGACTGTTGGTTCAGGTCAGAAGACCAGCGATTGGGCCATTAATTGAGACATTCAACATAGACCACAAAATATGGTCATGTGCATACACCCTCACTGTGATTGTACACTAAAGGCATGGTTGACAATAATTGAAGGGGTTATGCATGTTTTTCAAAGCAGCAAATGGTATAAAATAACTAAATGAACAGTTCACTTCTTTTCTCCGGTGATTCAGTACTGACAAACTGAATGTTCTTTCCAGTCTTTGTTTTCAAGGAGTTATATGCCACATTACTGGCCTCACCACAGGTTGCGAATATGCCAGTAGTATGGCACAAGGAAGATACAACCACTGATTGCCTACAGTAGTCAGAAGCTGACCACTTGTAAACAAAGACTAGGAGAAGCTCAGGAGCATCGGAGCTGGATTAAAGAGGAAGAGAATAGTGTTTATTTTTCTATTGGATTGAATTTGCAGCTGTTTTAAAAAATTTGAAGGTTAAATATCTTTTCCAATGCTTGTAGACATGGACATGTAATATGTTGGCATATTATCCAGACAGGTTATTTTTGGACATGCAATTTTTCAATGTCATCTTGAGACTAATATGTCATTCGATAAAAACAATTTTGCCATAAGTGCAAACAAAATGATTGTATTTTAAATATGAGCATGGACATGGCAGTTTAGCGTAATTCATGGTAGCATTCTAGGTTTGTAATTGAATTGCGTGTATTCTATTGTTTGTATTATACATACTACACCGGAGTGATTTTCATAACCTTCTTTTGTTTGATCAGATGCAGGATTTGCAGAACTCAGACAGGAATCAGTATTCTTCTCACACACAAATGGCAGCTATGAGACCAAGAGTCCAGCCTCAAGATATCCGACAGGCGGCAATGATGCAGCATGGTCAACTGACTACAATTAACCAGTCACAACTCAGTGCTCAGCTTGGCTTAAATATTGGGGGAAACACTGTTGCACACAATTCCCCATCCCCACCAGGAAGCAAATCTGCTACACCCTCACCATCCAGTTCAGTCCATGAAGATGAAGTTGAAGATACTGCAAAGGTATGAAGAATTCCCTATCATCTTCTCATAGAGAAATATAATACATACAGTGGCATTTCTTTGAAACTACCACCCAAAATTTAATAAAAAATAACTTTTCAGAAAGATGGTCCTCTCAAAGAAAAGGAAATTACATACCGTATCTAACTAAAATAATCATCTTTCACAGAAAATATATTCTTGACAAAGGGGTTGTCTTCTCTAAGAGGTTTTCTTTTGGAGAGGTTTCACTGTAGAAGTGACACAAAAGAAGACAACGAGTACCTGTACTATGCACATACATTCGATGTGGCTGTAACGAAACCTTGGTTACTTAACCATAAAAGCCCACTTATTATATCCATCTGCCAACATTCAATCTCTTAAATTAAAAAATTTGGGATATGTTACTTTTTTTCTTGGCTTAATTCATATAGTTGGAGAAAATAACATTTTTCCGACTCTGCAACAATGACCACATAACCAATTATTTTTTACTTTTTTCATTCATATGCGTTTTACCAAAGTGTCTTCTTGTATGAATGACAACCAACTCATAAGGATTCTAAAAACTGTAGGTGGTCTTTAATAATTCTAAAAAGTAGAAGTAAGCGCTAGGCATGTCGCGGAAGAGAGTTGCATGGTGTGGGACTAGATAACAGCTGTTTCCTGTTCACTTACTCTTCATCTGAAGAACAAGTGAATGTGGAAAGGCTGTTACCCAGTCCCACACCATGTAATGCTCTTCCGTGATATGCCTAGCACTTCTATTTATTAGAATTATCAAAGACCATCTGCACTTTTTAGAATCCTTATGAGTTGGTTGTTACTCATAGAAGCCACTTTGGTAAAGCTCAGAGCAGGTACTCACCCTTTTGTGTCCTGCTCCAACTCTCCACTGTTGCTCTGGTCTCAGTGTTTTGGCTGCAGCGGTGACATCACATCGACAACATGCATCACTGCCGTGGCTCGTGCTGTCTACCTCGGCACTGCGGCTGAGTTTAGTAATTTGCTATAACTGCGAAGGGTCGAAGTGACGTCACTGCTGCAGCCAAAACAAAGAGACTGGACCATCAGCGGGGAGTCAGCCTTGCATTTAGGGAGAGTGACTATCTATTGTGTTTCGCAATTATGTCACTCTACAGCAATTTGGATTCATTCTCCTGAAAATGGACAATTCCTTTAACCACATGTGTATTGAGTGATGACAAATTATCAGCTCATTTACAGGTAGCACCAAATTACAAAATTACATACAGTCTTTCAGTTGTGTCCACCTTTCTCCTGCAGTAATTTTTATATAATTGATATACACTTTACGGTCTCATACAGTGGGGAAAAAAGTATTAGTCAGCCACCAATTGTGCAAGTTCTCTCACTTAAAAAGATGAGAAAGGCCTGTAATTGACATCATAGGTAGACCACAACTATGAGAGTCAAAATGAGAAAACAAATCCAGAAAATCACCTTTTCTGATTTGGTAAGATTTATTTTGCAAATTATGGTGGAAAATAAGTATTTGGTCACTTAAAAACATGCAAGATTTCTGGCTCTCATAGACCTGTAACTTCTTCTTTAAGAGGCTCCTCTGTCCTCCACTCATTACCTGTAGTATTGGCACCTGTTTGAACTTGCTATCAGTATAAAAGACACCTGTCCACAACCTCAAACAGTCACACTCCAAACTCCAATATGGTGAAGACCAAAGAGCTGTCAAAGAACATCAGAAATAAAATTGTAGCCCTGCACCAGGCTTTGAAGACTGAATCTGCAATAGGCAAGCAGCTTGGTGTGATGAAATCAACTGTGGGAGCAATAATAAGAAAATGGAAGACATACAAGACCACTGATAATAATCTCCCTCAATCTGGGGCTCCACATAAGATCTCACCCCGGTGGGTCAAAATGATCACAAGAACGGTGAGCAAAAATCCCAGAACCACACGGGGGGACCTAGTGAATACCCTGCATACAGCTGGGACCACCGTAACAAAGGCTACCATCAGTAACACACTACACCGCCAGGAACTCAGATCCTGCTGTGCCAGACTTGTCACTCTGCTTAAGCCAGTACATGTCCGGGCCCATCTGAAGTTTGCTAGAGAGCATTTGGATTATCCAGAAAAGTATTGGAAGAATGTCATATGGTCTGATGAAACCAAAGTAGAACTGTTTGGTTGAAACAAAACTCGTTGTGCTTGGAGGAGACAGAATGCTGGGTTGCATCCAAACAACACCATACCTACTGTAAAGCATGGGGGTGGCAACGTCATGCTTTGGGGCTGTTTATCTGCAAAAGGACCAGGACGACTGATCCGTGTACATGAAAGAATGAATAAGGCCATGTATCGTGAGATTTTGAGTGCAAACCTCCTTTCATCAGCAAGGGCATTGAAGATGAAACTTGGATGGGTCTTTCAGTATGATAATGATCCCAAGCACGCTGCCAGGGCAACGAAGAAGTAGTTTCGTAAGAAGCACATGAAGGTCCTGGAGTGGCCTAGCCAGTCTCCAGTTTATTCCCATAGAAAACCTTTGAAGGGATTTGAAAGTCTGTGTTGCCCAGCAACAGGCCCAAAACATCACTGCTCTAGAGGAGATCTGTATGGAGGAATGGACCAACATACCACCAACAGTGTGTGCCAACCTTCTGAAGACTTACAGAAAACGTTTGACCTCTGTCATTGCCAACAAAGGATATATAACAAAATATTGAGATGAACTTTTGTTAATGACCAAATACTTATTTTCCACCGTAATTTGCAAATTAAATCTTGCCAAATCAGACAAGGTGATTTTCTGGATTTGTTTTCTCATTTTCACTCTCATAGTTGTGGTCTACCTATGATGTCAATTACAGGCCTCTCTCATCTTTTTAAGTGGGAGAACTTGCACAATTGGTGGCTGACTAAATACTTTTTTCCCCACTGTATCTATAGTTTGGGCTCGTGGTGGCATTCTTTGGTTTGCTTGTTTTTTCACCTTGTTTTTATTCATTTTGCAATTATTTACTTTCATATACATTTTATAAGATCATAAGATATTGTATGGGACATTAGAATGGTAACAACTAGAGATGAGTAAATCAATTTGAATGGAATTGAAAGCTACTCAAATTTTACAAATATCCAAAATGCAAACGATTTTTGTAAATTGCTTCCACCTGGATTTAGCTAAATGATGACCACTAGGTTAAAATAAAATCCTTATACTCACCGTACTGTTCACCTTTCTGGCCCCTCCACGCCTCACTGTCAACTGGCTGATCCTTGTTGCATCTTCTAATACCCACCACTCACGCTTTATTGCGAGGGCCTCTCACACTAAGCCGGAACTTCTGGCTCTGATGAAACCCAGGACGGTTTTGTTCATGTACTCATCACAAGATCATGGTGCAAATCGTGATTTCATAAAGTCGTGACCTTTAGCATGGTTACGCAGAACCCTCTTAGGCTTCATGTAAGCTGGAAGTCCTGGCTCAGTGTGAGAGATCCGGGTATTTCTGCGTGAGCGGCGGGAATCGGAAGATGCGCTGAGACTTGGACAGGTGATGATGAGGAACTGAAGCCAAAGAGGTTAGTGGTGAGGTAGATATAAGTAATTTAATTTTTTACATATTGCTTCATTGTTCTCTGTGGTCTGGAGAGACCTCAGAGCATGGCAGGGTTCCCTTAATTTTTATTTTATTATGTTATTCTCCACAAATCAAATTTCCTTTTGGAAAAAAACAGGTGAAGAGGCAAATTCTAATTTTTTGCCTGATCCACTCATTTCTAGTCACATCCAATTAGTGGACCCCCAGCCAATGTATCAATTGCATGTAGTAATGTGTTTAAGTGATCCTTTTCTTTATCTTTTTGTGTTTTCTCATAATGTATCTGTCAAAAATGTATTTTCCACTATTTTCTTTAATTAGTTGTCTGCAATCCAAATACTATGACATTTTCCATGGGCGTACCCTCCCTGCAGTATATTCTGCACAACTGCACTAATTTTCACTGCAATTATAACATTCTTCCTCTGCTACTATAGTAAATAACGTATGCCTCTGCCATATGTCATGCAGGAATGCTAACTCAGTAAAGGACAAAAGCTTGTGCTTATGATTAAACATAGGCAAGGAAAAATATGACTGCAAGAACCTGAGAAAGTAATTGAAAGACTGCAGGGTGCAAAGTAACAAGATTTGAGGACTTCACAGTTAAGAACAAAATACATATACTTGAGCAAACATATGTCTCCCTCAACAATGCCATGTTAGGCGTGTGTGTACTAAGATTTGGGTGACAAATAAAATTGAGAGCTATGTAAATGTAAGAATAAGTTGAATCTTGCACACATCCTGGGGCGATGCTGTGTCCTCAGATAAGTCTCAGAATATCCAAGGTATGAAATGTTACATTCTACTCTGTTTACTTTAGTCTCCACTTAAGAGGAGACAAGTTTTTACAGTTTTGTGTGGCAAGATTTATTCTATCAAGGGATATATCAGTTATATCAGTTATACCGCTACAATACTTAAAAGTGCAAATAATTTTTTTGATGTCTCATATATTGTGGATTGGTGGGAGTCCTAGTCCTGAAATTCCCACAAATCACTCAAATTACTAGTTACTAGTCAAAAATGTATAGTTCACGCATGAGCATGCACACATCAGGGAACGATCCCACCGATTTTCCATTGAGTCTGTTCACTGCTGTGTGCATGGTCATGCATGATGACCTGTGTGTTACTGCCTGGTGGTTTGAGAAGGTGGTGGTGGGCAGTCTGAGATGGACCCCTGCTGATCAATAGTGAGGCCCATGGGTTAAAATATACAAGAAATCTTTTAAAGTTTAGTTCCACTGTAAGTAAATGAGAACTAATTTTAATCTTATATCTTTTTCCTTGGTTCAAAGAAATCTGATCTAAATCTGTAGGTAAACTACAAATCCCAGCATGAATCAAAACTCAATAGCTGGAATTGAAACTCTAAGAAGAGCATATATTTGAGGTGGTAATCAGGCTCCCCCGTGTAATATTTCAAATAGGCCAAGTAGGAAAGACTAAGGTAGTAATACAGAAAAACTATTATGGAAGGAGGTAAATAATCAGTGAAGAGCTGGTTTATACATACAGTGCATTGCGGAAGTATTCGCCCCCCTGGAACTTTTCAACCTTTTCTTCAAACATAAAGATACCAAATGTAAATTTTTGGTGAAGAATCAACAACAAGTGGGACACAATTGTGAAGTTGAATGAAATTTATTGGTTATTTTACATTTTTGTGAAAATACAAAAACTGAAAAGTGGGGCGTGCAATATTATTCGGCCCCTTTACTTTCAGTGCAGCAAACTCACACCATTGTGGATCTCTAAATGATCCAATGTTGTCATAAATGACTACTGATGATAAATATAATCCACCTGTGTGTAATCAAGTCTCCGTATAAATGCACCTGCTCTGTGATAGTCTCAGGGTTCTGTTTGAAGCACAGAGAGCATCATGAAGACCAAGGAAGACAATAGGCAGGTCTGTGATATTGTTGTGGAGAAGTTTAAAGCCAGATTTGGAGACAAAATGATTTCCAAAACTTTAAACATTCCAAGGAGCACTGTGCAAGCGATCATATTGAAATGGAAGGAATATCATACCACTTCAAATCTACCAAGACCCAGCCGTCCCTCTAAACTTTCATCTCAAACAAGGAGAAGACTGATCAGAGATGCAGCCAAGAGGCTCATGATCACTCTGGATGAACTGCAGAGATCTACAGCTGAGGTGGGACAGTCTGTCCATAGGACAACAATCAGTCGTACACTGCACAAATCTGGCCTTTATGGAAGAGTGGCAAGAAGAAAGCCATTGCTCAAAGATATCCATAAAAAGTGTTGTTTAAAGTTTGCAACAAGCCACCTGGAAAACACACCAAACAAGTGGAAGAAGGTGCTCTGGTCAGATGAAACCAATATCGAACTTTTTGGCAACAATGCCAAACGATATGTTTGGCGTAAAGGCAACACAGCTCATCACCCTGAACACACCATCCCCACTGTCAAACATAGTGGTGGCAGCATCATGGTTTGGGCCTGCTTTTCTTCAGCAAGGACAGAGAAGATGGTTAAAATTGATGGGAAGATGGATGGAGCCAAATGCAGGACCATTCTTGAAGAAAACCTGTTGGAGTCTGCAAAAGACCTGAGACTGGGACGGAGATTTGTCTTCCAACAAGACAATGATCCCAAACATAAAGCAAAATCTACAATGGAATGGTTCACAAATAAACATATCCAGGTGTTAGAATGGCCAAGTCAAAGTCCAGACCTGAATCCAATCTAGAATCTGTGGAAAGAGCTGAAAACTGCTGTTCACAAACGATCTCCATCCAACCAAACTGAGCTAGAGCTGTTTGCTATGGAATAATGGGCAAGAATTTCAGTCTCTCGATGTACAAAACTGATAGAGACATACCCCAAGCGACTTGCAGCTGTAATCGCAGCAAAAGGTGGCGCAACAAAGTATTAAGTTAAAGGGGCCGAATAATATTGCATGCCCCACTTTTCAGTTTCCACAAAAATTTAAAATAACCAATAAATTTCGTTTAACTTCACACTTGTGTCCCACTTGTTGTTGATTCTTCACCAAAAATTTACATTTGGTATCATTATGTTTGAAGCATGATATGTGGGAAAAGGTTGAAAAGTTCCAGGGGGCTGAATACTTTTGCAAGGCACTGTTTAGGGGAATATATGTCTGATGAACAGAAAATTAGACAAATTTCATCCCATTAAAAGCTAAGGTTTAATAAATGGGCAGTCTCGTTCTTTTAGATTGATGACCTATCCTTAGGGTCCCGTTACACTTAGCGACACACCAGTGATCCCGACAACAATATGAACTTGTCAGGATCACTGGGGTGTCGCTTCATGATCGCTGCTGAGCTGCCAAACAGGCAGCTCTCAGCAGCGATCAGGACAGCGACTATGTGGGTAACAAGCGACGAACGTCGCTTATTTACCCGCAGTGTACCTTATATACAAGCGTGCTTGTGCAGGGAGCTGGTAACCAAGGTACACATCGGGTTTCCAGGTGCCGCTTGGCGCTTAGTAACCCGCTGTGTACCTTGGTTACCAGTTCCCCTGCACAAGCGCGCTGGTATCTAACGTACCCATCGGGTTTCCAGGCTCCGCCTGGCGCCTGGAAACTCGATGTTTACCTTGGTTACCAGCTCCAGCTTGCTTATCGCTGGTCTCCCGCCTGTCACACGCAGTGATGCGCGCTGGCCAGCGGGAGACCAGCGATCAAAAAATGGTCCAGGACATTCAGCGATGATCAGCGACACCCAGTGTCACACTAAGCGAGATCGCTGGCTAGGTCGCTGCTACGTCACAAAATCGGTGACGTTTCAGCGATCTCGCTAGCGATCTCGCTATGTGTAACGGGGCTTTTAGAATATATTATCAATATCTGCTCGATGGGGGTGTGACAATTAGCACCCCCAACAAACAGCTGTGTCCAGTGCTGGCAGCAGCCAAATGTGCTAAGTTGCAGCACATCTGTCCCCAATTGAGCCGAATACAATATGGATGTGCAGTACCCGGCAGCGGCCACCAGAAGGTTGACAAAATTGTGCTGAGCAGCTCTGCAGCTTAACACATCCAGCTGCCGCTAGCACCAGGAAAAGCTGATCTGTGGAGATACCAGGTGATGCATCCCCACCGATCAGATATTGATGAACTACCCTAAGCGCTCATGCAGACGACCGTATTTTCTGTGCGATCCAACAAAGCATTTGATAGCAAAGGACCTATGTTATTCTATGGGGCCATGCACATGTCCAATTTTTTCTTCGGACACCATGCCCGAGTTTGATCCAGTATTCGGATCGCAGTCAGCCATGCAGGTCAATGAGTGCATGGAAAACATCGGACTTCTCTCGGATGACATGAGTTAGGGTTGGCGATTTCACTGAATAAAAGTAAATAATAAAGTGCAATCGCAATCCGGGGTTCACCGTGCAGGAGTGAACCGGCTGCTAGAGTGAACAAATAGCGGAACAAGGCAGGGAGCGTTCACTTTAATCAGACTGCGGTAACGCCACGCAGTATGAACAGAATGCAGAATACTCAGCTCTGTTAGCTTCACAGAGAGGAAATGAACACAGGTTGATCTCGCTCCATAACTGTGTAGAAAGCACAGGAATGCGGGATGCAGTGACAAATGTGAGGCAGAGCAAGGGTTAACATGTTTATTTACAGGGGAGTATTCCACGCAGGGAGATAAAGAATTAAACAGTATGAATGACAAAGTGAAGTACAACGGTAAAAATAACGACACTTCGGTAGCAAGCGGATCAGGAAATCCTAACACTGCAGCTCCTGCTGCGAACTCAATAGCGCCGGCAGCGGCGGGTGCAGTGCCTTTTCCAGGATGGTACTGTAGTCGTTGGTCCATCTTCTGGCAGCAGTGGTCGGTCTCCGGTATCTTCCACTACCCCTAGTCCATATGCTGATGTGGCTAATAAAGGCATGGCCCACAGTCCTGTACGAGCCCAATGTGGCTCCTTAACTATCTTAACTCAGGTAGTCAGATAACAAGGGCCAGGACAACTCCTCCCGCTCTCCTGGGTTAGGAGGATGGTCCGACTCCCTCAGGTTTCCCCCAGGCTGCAGGGGAAGGTCCGCCTAATTCAAGCTTCCCCCGGGAACAGTGGATGCAGCCTATCAAGTTCTGGACCCAGCACGCAGGTACACAGTCTCTTCATCCCCCCTACAACTGAACAGTGTTAAGGGCACACTAGAACAAAACATGCTGAGACAAGAGAAAAAGCTGAAAAAGAGGCAAGGGGAAAACCCTGTAAAACTCACAGGGGAGCAAAGCTCTTATGGTTGGATGTTGCACTGAGACTGACCCGTGCTAATAGCACCCATGGCCGAAACAGGTGTTAAGCCAAGCAGGTCCAAAAACCCTGCCTAAGAAGGCAGCCAGTACACACAAGTGCAGACAGAGGAGTAGAGTACTTCCTCATACACACCAACCATACATGATACTAGCGTGCCCACGGGCCCCGCTGGGAGTCTGTTATACACAAGGTTCCACCCCAAACACTCACACTGACATCACCTGCGGGCCAATCCAGAACTGCCACATAACCAGAACAGCTGATGTCTGAACACCAATGAGGAGACGACACATCACGGACATGCTCAGTAAAGTGATTTCTGGACTTAGGCTCCAGACCAGGACATGAGGCGTGCCTTTATCATAGACTTGGCTGGAGAGCCAGCAGTAACCAAAGGTACACTGTGAGCCTGAGTAAGGCGCCGGGACCAAGGTCTGTGCTGAGCAACAGCTGCAGCAGCTGTACATGAATGGTAGACAGCAGCACCAGGCAATGCCTGGGATCTAACCCGTGCAGCAGAGAAATCCCAGCGCCTAACTGTATGTTACGTGTATAAAAACACTTTCTGTCCTAAATGAGTATTTTGCCAATAGAATGCAGCATTTATTAAAAACTAATTTAATAGACAAGATGAAGTTTGACCATAAATGATCTGAATACGGTTTTAACCCCTTCATGACCAGGCGAATGTCCGTTTTTGTCATTATCGTTTTTTCCTCCAAGGAGGGTTAGCCATGATTTTGACATATACTGATACAATCTGTTGCACAGTGCACATGCACTTTCTGAGCTGACCATTAGATTTATATTATTTTACCTTGTTTCTGATTTTGATTGCCTGGCTGTTACCGTGGTGCTACCTTTTCATGGCTGACCCTTGTCATTTCTTTGTCATCCCTGTAATGTTTCTACATCATGTAATTTTATTGATATTTGAATAAAGTTCTTTACTTTTAGCTTTTTGATTCTTTTAGTGCTCTTTTTTTATAGGATTTTCAATTTTCCTGCACTGAACTTGATTCATACATCCTTGCACCCTTGAGATATTTCACCGTTGGAGGATGTTGGTTTGGTTTATATGATATGTAATAATGTGCAAATCACTATATGGCCAGATAAATACCTGGTTAAAAGAAGAAAAAACAAAAAGCACAATTAGGTACCCAAACAATGAAATACCCTACTATAGTTTTGTATACACCCTCTCCATATTACAGTACTGTGAGTACCAAATTAAAAAGTGTCAAAAACTAGAATTAAGAACCCCAATAATCTCTTACACTTGTATACTGTAGTGTGCCTCCTTTCTACAAATTTCCCCTCCTTTTATTTAGAGATCCAATGTATCTATGGAACAAAGGCAAGAGGTGCGGAAATCAGTAGCTTCTATTAAAATGAAGCCATGCCATGATACTAGAGCGCTATGGTCTGTTACTTCCCAAAAAGGAAGTATGGATACCTTGGAGGACAAAGTTTGATTGATTCCAAATTTTTTCTTCAGGAGGACAATAATCCCTAACATACAGCTAATGACATTAAAGAGGACCTGTTGTAACAGGAATGTAGATGAAAAACATGTTTTTCCTCCCCTCTGTTGTGAAGATACAGGGCGCTAAGATTACTGGCACCAATTTTTTATTGGTCAAATGGGTGTGTCATTTCAATAGGCAGATATTTTCAACCCAAGTCTTCAAACAGAGGCTGGACAGACATCTGGGATGATTTAGTGAATCCTGCATTGAGCAGGGGGTTGGACACGATGACCCAGGAGGTCCCTTCCAACGCTAATATTCTCTGATTCTCCCTTCATTTTAACAACAGGAACGGACGGTAAGGAGGCCATGCCAGCGTCGTAACTGGTCACATGAAAAAAAGCCTCACTTGACCATGCTGGCACAGTTCTGACTTTCTCTATAGGTGTTTCATTTCGATAAGAACTATGGGCATCTACTTTTTAATCCCAATTATGGTGCCTTTATATGATTGGAAAGTGTCTTAGTGGTTTGAAAGTGCATGTGTCACGGATGTGTCAGAGACTGCAGACCGTTGCACTGCATCTGTCTGCAGAAGGTCTGGTGGCCACCTCCCCCGGTGTTAATGACCACACCTGGACCTAAGTGTTTAACTCCCTACTTCCTGTTGAGATGGGTGGGTGTTATTACCTATTTGCAGTTCTCTGTTGAAGCTTGGAGCTGTAGCAGTCTGCTAGTGTCCTCTTGGAGTTTGGAGGGTGTTGGCATCTCCCGTTGAGTCTACTCAAGCTAAGTGTCCCCCTGGTTTCCTTTATCCCTACTGTCTTTGAGTGTTAGTGGGATTGACTAGCATTCATACTGTCCTTCCCAGTGCAGGGCTTTTTGCCAGGGTCACAGAGGGACTAGGTATCCTGTTCAGCGACAGGTGCGGAACCTGTATAGGGATGGTAGGACAGACAGGGTAACGTTAGATCAGTCTAGGGGTCTCCACTTCCCCCTTCCCTAGTGTTTGGTTCCCCTTTCCTAATCCCTTTGTGTTGCACTTAGTCTGTCCTACTGACAGCATGCCTACAGAGCTGAAAGAAATTAAACTCCTAGTTGAACAATAAGAAAATTGGCATCAGTAATTTTGCTGCCCTGTATTTCTTCAACAGAATAGGGAAAAGAAAAAAAAATTAAGAAAAAAAATGTCTTATTATATATTACTGTAGGAGTGAACAGTTTATAAGGTCAAAAGTTGTGATAGGTCTTTAGGGGTAGTTTTGTCTAAGACTCCCACTACTGTAGCGAGCAGAATCTTTAGCATGACTGATACCATGGACAAGTGACTCTATTGACTAATAAAATGGTTTGTCTGTTTCCCCCATCATGGTGTCCATCAGTTTGATGCAAAAATTTCTCGGAGCCTTTGGTGCAGATGTAAACATTGCCTAAATGATATCGAAGATTATTCTTTACTAAGGGCACACTAATTAATACAATGTTGTACAATGTACAGCTGTCAATGTCCTCTAGTACAGTTTTCAATTTATGACATTTACGCGTGCACAACTCTGAAGTGACGACGTGGTACAAAGAGCCTTTGTAGAATGATAGACATACGTGTTTACATAGACTCTATATTATAACATCTGCAAACTATTAGAAAACCTTTTGCTGTATTTTGGATAAGAGTGTTTTCATATTAACATGTGCATTATTACATGTAGTACGAGACCACAAACACTCATCTCATGTGACCACAGACAAAAAGTAAACAAAAAGACACAATTGTTACCATGAATAATATCCAGCGACTGCATAAAACATTTTTTCTTCAGGCCAAAAATATTTAATGGAAATAATTTTATGTGCTTGCAAAATAGAATCACTATTTCCATATAAATAAGTCATTTTAATCTAATTGCTCTCAAATTGCTATCACATGTAGAAGCATGAGTCTGGGAAAGCTGCTCATTGTATCATGCTTCTAAAGGTTAATTTTTTAGTTTAGTCTAGATGGCTTTTTACAGGTAATTTTCATTTTTATCAAACACTCATACATGTGAATTACGATAAGTTTTTGTCTTATTGTAACCAGTATTTTAGATTTGTTCTATGTTTTTCTCAATGTAATGTAGCAATAGCAGTAACATTATAGAGAGAAATAGCTTAGAATGCAGGGCTGTGGAGTCAATAAGCCAAAACTCCGACTCCAACTCCGACTTCGACTCCTCAATTTCCATGATAACAACTCCTACTCTGACTCTACGACTCCGACTCCCTCATACCAAGGCTGTGGAGTCGGTAAGCCAAATCTCCGACTCCAACTCTGACTCCAATTCCTCAATTTCCATGACACCGACTCCTACTCCGACTCCATGACTCTGACTGCGACTCCCTCATACCAAGGCTGTGGAGTCAGTAAGCCAAAACTTCGACTCCAACTCCTCAATTTCCATGACACCGACTCCAACTCCGACTCCGACTCTACCAAAATGGACTCCGACTCCGACTCCACAGCCCTGTCAGAATGAAAATGATAATAGTATTTAGGTCTAGTTAATTATCAATTTATTTAAATAGAGGTTGATTCACTAATGTATTTATTGCAAAGACATTAAACCTCCTGAGGACTTATCTGTTTTGGATCATAAGTCCTAGGTATATGCAGACTCCTTTCCACTGATGGCTCAAGCAGTCAAGGGTCAGAGACTCCTGTTCTCAAAATCTTCTGGAAATAAATTACATTTGCAAGATGAGAATATCCCTTAAATGAGAATGTGTCAACAGAAAATGACCTTTTGTTTAAATCAGGTTTTTGTATTAAATGTATTGACAACTCCTCAGTGTCCCTCCTCCCTGCTGAAATCTCACATTTTTAAGTACAAGCTCCAGCTGTCAGTCAGTTTGGGCGCGTGGATATTGGATCCCCTTGGAGCTCACTCTATAGGTAGACTCATGAATTTGTAACATCAGGAATATACAGTCATTTTTACATATATTTTTAGAGAAGTACACCAACCTAATCAATTGGGCAGCATGTATCAGCTGACACGTTCAACATAAAGTGTAAGGCCGAGATCACACATGCTGCGAAATCGTCTGACGCTCGCATGTGAAATCCCAGCTCTGGCACCGGCACTCGGGAGTGTAGCGAGTGGCTGCATATAAATACATGCAGCCGCGCACTCCACTCCTGAGTGCCTGCGCCAGAGCTGGGATTTCACATGCGAGCGTCAGACGATTTCGCCGCATGTGTGATCCCGGCCTAATTATCATTTTGGGAGAACTTGCAGCAGGATCTGTGTCTACCTCTAGCATCTCCCTCATCCTCGCCCTCCCCTCTCCATAGAATCCTATGGGTAGCCATTGTCATCACCTGTTGCAGTTATATGAAAGTCTATCTTCACTAATACAAATTTTACTGATTTGCCCCTGCACTGAGAGTGAACGATCAGAATAAAGGGAGAAAGAATTTCTCTGCTGACATATTTTACAATGTTGATTGTTTTCATTTGTACCATTGATTTATAAAATTAAAATGAATGTTACTCTGTAATAATGCTCAGCTTTGTATTGTGATATTTGCTTTCAGATCAGCTATAAGATCTGTGATAGCTTCAGATTCTTGTAGCTATAGAGATTTTTCAGTTAGGTTTGACCATTGCCATTTGTGGACCAGAGTATGTTACGTGTATAAAAACACTTTCTGTCCTAAATGAGTATTTTGCCAATAGAATGGACATTTATTACAACCAGTTTAATAGACAAGATAAAGTTTTACCGTAACAAATGGTCTGAACATGGTTTTAAACCCCTCATGACCAGACAATTTTCCTTTTTTGTCATTTTCTTTTTTTCCTCCAAGAGCCATAACTTTTATATTTTTCCGTCCCCATAGCCGTATGATGACTTGTTTTTTGTGGGACAAGTTGTAATTTTGAACAACGCCATTCATCGTATCATGTGATTGTCTGGGAAGTGGGAAAAAAAATTCCAGGTGCAACTCTACAATTGTTTTTTTTTTTTATTTACCATGGTCACTATACAGTAACATTGACATGGAAATTTGATTCTCCAGGTCGGTACAAATACGCAGACACCAAACAGGTATAGTTTTTTTTGTTATTTAAGTGGTGAAAAGTAGGGATGGGTGAACCCAAACTGTACCGAACAGATAGTGTTAGCTCACAAGGTCCAGAACACGGGTTTCCAAGGGAAACCCGTGTTACAGTTTGGGTCCACTTCTGGTTCGGGTCCAGGGCCATTCTGATTATACTTACCTGTCCAGTGACACGTCCTCCTGTCCAGCAACGCAGCCGGGAGACAGCGGGACGGGAGGACGCATCGCTGGACAGGTAAGTATAATTATAATGGCCCATATCTGTAAAGCTCAAGTTCGGGGTTCGGATGCAAGTTCGCATCATCTCTGACTCAGAACTCGAACTTCACAAAAAAACTCGGGCGAACCCGCCGATCCCGATAATCGGGGGGTTCGAACATCACTAGTGAAAAGAAATTCGGAAATTTGTAAAAAAAAAAAATTTTGCTTGTGTCACCCTTTTCCGAGATCGCCAATGTTTTTAATTTTCAGGATATGTGGCTGTGTGATGGTTTATTTTATGCCCCCGGAGCAGACATTTTTACTGATACCAATTTGGGGTAGATACAATGTTTGGAACGCCTCTTATTGCATTTTGTTTTCAATGTTGCAGCAGCCAAAAAAATTGTAATTTTGGCGTTTTGATTTTATTCTCATTACACTGCTTACCAATTGGATTAATTTATTTTATATTTTGATAGATCACGATTTTAAGAATGTAGCAATGCCAAATATGTATATTTTTTATTTTTAATGGAGAAAAGGGGGTCGTTTGAACTTTTGTGGGGGTTCATATTTTTTTAAAAAATTTACTTTTTACTGTAGTGAGTAGTCCCTTTAGATGACTGGAAGTTGTTATCATCTGATCACTTGTACTATACATAGCAGTGCATCAGCTGAACACTGGCTTTCACAGGTCTATCGACAGAGGTCTTCTTCAGATTCCAGCCTGTCATGCCAACCCATTCATGCCCAGTGATCACATCACGGTCAGGCAGATGGGAGCTTGGAATACTCGCCTCAGTGCCGGCGTGTGTTAAATGCCGCTGTCAGAGATTAACAGTGAAATTTAAAGATTAACAGCAATTGGAGGAGCTCCACTATTAGAGGCACATAATGGCTTATTAAATCAGCCATTATCTGCCAGGAAATATGCAGCTCTGCATGTCAGCCTGCATCAAAGCCAGGGACACAACATATGACTGTATGTCATATGTCATGAAGGTGCTAATGTTTTAACCTGTATAAAAAATATGAGGTCTGGAATATGAAAGATTGATACACAGGTGCTTCTCACAAAATTAGAATATCATCAAAAAGTTAATTTGTTTCAGTTCTTCAATACAAAAAGTGAAACTCATATATTATATAGAGTCATGACACACAGAGTGATCTATTTCAAGTGTTTATTTCTGGTAATGTTGATGATTATGGCTTACACCCAATGAAAACCCAAAAGTCATTATCTCAGTAAATTAGAATGCTTTATAACACCAGCTTGAAAAATTATTTTAAAATCCAAAATGTTGGCCTACTGAAATGTATGTTCAGTAAATGCACTCAATACTTGGTCGGGGCTCCTTTTGCATCAATTACTGCATCAATGCGGTGTGGCATAGAGACGATCAGCCTGTGGCACTGATGAGGTGCTATGGAAGCCCAGGTTGCTTTGATAGCAGCCTTCAGCTCGTCTGCATTGTTTGGTCTGGTGTCCCTCATCTTCCTTTTGACAATACCCCATATATGCTTTATGGGGTTAAGGTCAGGCGAGTTTGCTGGCCAATCAAGTACAGTGATACTGTTATTTTTATACCAGGTATTGGTACTTTTGGCAGCATAGACAGGTGCCAAGTCCTGCTGGAAATTTAAATTACCATCTCCAAAAAGCTTGTCAGCAGAGGGAAGCATCAAGTGCTCTAAAATTTCCTTGTAAATGGCTGCGCTGACTTGGTCTTGATAAAGCACAGTGGACGTACACCAGCAGATGACATGGCTCCCCAAACCATCACTGATTGTGGAAACTTCACACTAGAACTCAAGCAGCTTGTATTGTGGACTCTCCACTCTTCCTCCAGACTCTGGGACCTTGATTTCCAAATAAAATGCAAAATTTACTTTAATCTGAAAACAACACCTTGGTCCACTGAGCAACAGTCCAGTTCTTTTTCTCCTTGGCCCAGGTAAGACACTTCTTGTGTTGTCTGTTGGTCATGAGTGGCTTGACAAAAGGAATGTGACACTTGTAGCCCATGTCCTGGATACATCTGTGTGTGGTGGCTCTAGAAGCAATAACTCCAGCAGCAGTCCACTTCTTGTGAATCTCCCCAAAATTTTTGAATGGCCTTTTCTTAACAATCCTTTCAAGACTGTGGTTATCCCGTTGCTTGTGCACCTTTTTCTACCACACTTTTTCCCTCCACTCAACTTTCCATTAATATGCTTGGATACAGCACTCTGTGAACAGCCAGCTTCTTTAGCAATGACCTTTTGTGTCTTACCTTCCTTTTTGAATGTGTTAATGACTGCCTTCTGGACATCTGTCAAGTCAGCAGTCTTCCCCATGATTGTAGAGCTACTGAAACAGACTAAGGGACCTTTTTAAACGCTTGCAGGTGTTTTTTGTTAATTATTCTAATTTACTGAGATAATGACTTTTGGGGTTTCATAGGCTGTAAGCCATAACCATCAACATTAACAGAAATAAACACTTGAAACAGATGATTCTGTTTCGTAATGACTCTATATAATGTATGAGTTTCACTTTTTGTATTGAAGAACTGAAATAAATTAACTTTTTGATGATATTCTAATTTTGTGTGAAGCACCTGTATGTGATATATTCAACTTTCTCTGTGCTAATTGCTTCATTATTACTCTCTTATTTAGTTTATCAATTGTCTTTGTGAAGAGTATACATGTTTATTGAGGTTAGTCAGCAAAATAAATTCATTTCTGCCATAATTGCTGCTATATTTTCAAAGATACATAGTTACAAACCAAAGTCCAACCTATAAGCCTACAGAGTTGTCAGACGTCCTGATGTCATCTCATGTGTACCTCAAAATGACTCACAATGTCAACAGTAATGACATCTGGCAGGTCCTATTAATTAAGGAAGGGTTTACACTACCCAACTTATGGCATTAAATGACCGCCAGTCAGCTGCAGTACTGGTCAAAAATTTGGTAACACACTGTTCATTGAGTGGTTTCTTTTGTTCTTATTGGAATGTGCACATTGCAGATTCAGTCTGAAGGCAGCAAACCCACAAACAAAACATGTGTGTAAAGAAACATGTGTAAAACAAGCCAGAATATGTGTTAAACGTTAAATTCCTCAAAGTACCCCCTTTTTTACTCTGATAACAGCTCTACGCATCTTTGACATTCTCTCAAGCAGCTTCATCAGCTAGTCTCCTGGAATTGCTTCCAATGAGCATGTATGCCTCGTCTAGAGCACATATGTGGAATTAGCAGCCTTTAGAAAGTTTTTGCAAACTTCAGGTGTGTTTTGCACAAACATCAGTGGCACACAATTCCATAAAGTGGTGATTCCTATCCCACAACTTTCTAAATCAGAATATGACAAGCACCACATAATTAGATAAAGAGAAACGTCACTTTAAGACATGGTCTGTCAATCTGAAAAAATTGCTAGAACCTTAAATGTTTCCAAAAGTGCAATGATGGAAACCATCAATCACTTTGATTAAACTGGCCCTCATGAAGACCACACCAGGAAAGGAAGACCAAGAATGACATCTGCTGCAGAGGATGAGTTCATCAGAGTTACCAACCTCAGAAAACACAAATTAAAGGCATTTAGGATAACAGGCCTTATAAAAGATCCACAGACATCAAGTAGCGCAAACATCTCAACATCTTTGTAAAGAATATGTGATCAAGAGGGAGATGGATGGAGAGCTGTGTCAGATGACATTTTTTTCCAATATCACCCGACCTCTACCCAATTGAGATGGTTTGGGATGAATAGGACTACAGAGTGAAGGCAAAACAGCGAACAAGTACTCAGCACCTTTGGGAACTCCTTCAAGGTTTAATACATATTCTGGTTGGTTTCACATGTGTTTCTTCACTCATTGTTTTCAAATGTGTTATTTTGTGTGCCTTCAGTCTGAATTTACAATGTGCATATTCCAGTAAGATAAAGGAAAACCATTGTATTAACAAGTGTGTCCAAACTCTTGACTGGTTAATAGTCTATTTACAGATGCAGACTCAGATTTCTATGCGCAGAGAACAATCAGTACTCATAGACTGTCATTATATACGGCAGCATTATGTCCTGTATACACAGGATGATGGGCATCTGTCATGAATGTGCCGCATTCTGCTGTGACCTGTGATACATCTGAGATTAGAAGATAACGGCAATTAGTGGAGCACACACCCTCTTTAAATCTTTTCATGAGTTAACACATTTCTTGTGACATGCAAAGGGTTTAGAGTTCCTCTTAGTCTATTGACTGAGATACTTATTGGAACCACACCCTTCCATTACGTAAACCTGTCTTGCTCCCCTCCATGCGAGTCCTAGAATCTTCATTCTGTTCCTGGCTTCATTGATGAAAGTGTTCTGGAGAGGCAATCTTGTTGCCTTGAGATTGTTGCATTCAGTTTGTTGTGAATTCCTCTACCTTCCCCTTTTTGGCGTTCTTTCACGTTGCTTTTCTGCTTCTTTTACTGTGCAGCCATTTTCCCTTTGTATTTTATCCTGGGTGTCTGTTGTTTGATTGTGCCTTGGTGTCCCCCTGTCTGTCCAGCCAGTGTTACCCTTTTACTCCCGCCCCTTTCCTCACTGCATGGAGGGTGGGAGCTGCGTAGGATTTCATAGGAGCATAGGGAGGTACGAGACCCGGCCATCTCGACCTTCAGGGGAAACCCTGGGATTAGGGATAGATTAGGACCTCTCTAGATTAAGGAACAGTATAGGGTCCCTCCTACCTGACTTTTCCACAGTCACAACCTGACAGCAACCAAGGGCAATGATTTCACTCTACGAACGAGTGTTTTGCTCTTTTGTCGGCTAATTGGCAGCCTGTTCACACTGCCCAATTATCAGAGAGATAGCATTCCAGTGTTTTTTTCTACAATTCAGTTATATTATAATTCCATCATAACAAGACAGAACAGAATGACATAAATTATGACTAAGGGAACATCATAAATAATATAATCTAAATACTTCTGAAAATACCATTCTGTGCTATACAGAAATTTATATTGCATACATATATTGGTATCCATCATAGTGAGACATACTGAATGAATAGACATCAATCCTAATACCATATTAAAAGAAAAATTGAGACAGGAATCTGCATTACAGTCACAATCTGAATAAATAGCAAGATACTCCATATATTGTATTGACCTCATTCTACAAATAAAAACCAAAGGATATGGACAGCTTTCCAATAATATCTTTTTTGTTCATTTGCTTCCAAAATGCAAAATCATGCAACCTTCTAAATAGTTGAAATTAAAGGGGTATTCTCATCTCCAAGGTCATATCCCATTATAAGAAACAAAAAACCTAGTTGCATTTTTGAAATGCAGAACAATTGCACAGAATGAGTGCAAAAGATCCCAGACAAAAAGAACCAGCCGCAAGCAATCTGTATAAACAGGAGCAGAGTAGAAAGGTTAAAGTAGTAATTTTTATTTAACAAATTTCTTTAAAATTCACAAGTGTTTTAAAAAGGTATGTAGAAAAGACAAATGAAGACCAGCCATGAGTGCGCACAAGAACACACCAAATAAAATGATATGTATGTACAATATAATATGGGTAAGAACAGCCCAACACCAGCCTATAAATGCCTATCCATATCACACCAAGTGGGCATAAATGCAGGGTTGGGAGGATACATCTTTCCACAGGTGGAGAAGCTCAGGCTTGCAAGGAAACCGGATGGCAGGACCCCGACGCGCGTTTTGCATGTAAAGTACCACTTTCTCAAGGGTATATATATCCTTTCCTTGCCTGAGCCTTTCCACCTGTGGTAAAATGTTCTCTCCCCAGCCCTGCATTTATGCCCACTTGGTCTGATATGGATATGCATTTATGTGCTCATGTTGGCTTGCTTTTACCCATATTATATTATACATACATGCCACTTTATTTGGTGTGTTATTTTCCTCATTCATGGCTGGCCTTCATTTGTGTTTTCTTTGCTACATAGCTTTTTATAACAATTGTGACAATAAAAATTACTACTTTAACCTTTCTACTCCTCATTTTCCTGTTTATTCATGTCCCAATATGTAGTAGGTGTAATAATAATAATAATAATATTAGCAAATACCTCCTATTAGAAATGTAGTGTAGTTCTTCTGGTTCGCTATGTTGCTTTCTCCATGTGCAGGGCATTGCGGTAGCTTAGGTATCCATGGTTAGTTAGTTGTTAGTGGTCGTAACCATGTATACCTAAGCTACTGCAATGCATGCACATGGGGTAAGCAGCATAGCAAACCAAAGGACTATCTGAGTAATTCCTTCATATAGCTTACTTTGCAACTGCCTCTGATATTATAGACCCAAGTGCATTGGTTGCCCCATCTGGGATACTTATGGCATATTGTTATATATAGCAAGTGAAATAGAATGAGTCATGGTGTTGTCAAATAATAAAAGAGCTATGCTCTAATTTTGTATTTTATATAAGTCAAGATGTTGGCAAATAATACTAAAAGCTTGACTTTTGTATTTGACATGGGGTCATATGTTATATTTATGGGTGTAAATATTACCATGCTTATTGAGCCCAAAATCTGAAGTTCCTATTTTAAAGTGTGGGTATCTAGGACTGTAATATGGGTTTTATTATCTATTTGTGATCTGCTGTATGATTTTTCTTTCCATCTTTTAGTTGCTACTAATGTAAAAGCAGTTGTAATTCTGGTAATACTACTAAAGTTTGTTTTCTCTCAACAATGTGATAAAGGGTCATCCTTGACTTTGCTCTAGAGCCATCGGCATTCTTGTTACACCCCGATACATGCAATTGATCTATCTTCTCTTCGTTCTTTTTGCTATTGATAGTTACGCTTCGGTAAAGATAAATAATACATTTCTCTTTTTATTACAGATCAATAGTGCTGAGAAACGGCCAGCCCCAGACATGGGAAAGAAGCCGAAAACTCCTAAAAAGAAGAAAAAGAAGGACCCAAATGAGCCCCAGAAGCCAGTGTCTGCCTATGCACTATTCTTCCGGGACACACAAGCAGCCATCAAAGGCCAAAATCCAAACGCTACCTTTGGAGAAGTATCCAAAATAGTAGCCTCAATGTGGGACGGACTAGGAGAGGAGCAAAAACAGGTAACTGTTTTGCAAAACTGTGCAAAAAAAAAATTGACGTTTTAATGTCTGGAAAGAAACTTAAATGTATAGTCACTTTCATCTTTAGTTTTTGGAAAATGAGAGTTTTATTCCATGGCAGGCATAAGAGCTATTGTATTTTTAGCCTTCTAGAATTTCAGTTATTTAAAAAGCTTTTGTGTGCCATCAGTTGCCATCTCGTCTTTTTTTTTTTCTGTTATAAAGATGAATTGAAATTCTCACCATCCAAAAATACGCTACTCCTAATCCTCCTCAGCACTCTGTTTCTAAGAGTCCACCAACTGTGTAAGAGACTGCATTCCCACCGAGCATGGGCACATAGACAACCTCCGAAATATCCTGCAGCCACATGTGCAACGTTCTTTTTGTGCTCAAAAAAGAAATGCCTGTTGTGTTATAAGGAATTACAGGTACATCAATAGGCAATATAAGGCTTTTATTAAGATTACATTCAAAGGCTCGTACAGTTACTGCATCTTACAGAGTCATCATGGCAAGGATCCGTGTATTCGACACATTTTGTTGCATTATGGCAAATCAAAGAAATTGCTGTAACCGATAAAAAAGTGATATTTAGCATGTAATATATTACACTGTGGATGATCAAAGCCACTAATATTCCATCTTTTTAAATACTGATAGGACTCATTTCCTTTTGAGCTATTATGGGCCTAAATTCTAATGAGTATATTAAATAGCAAGGCTTATTTTTCAGCTCTCAATTTTCACTGATATTAGATTTTTTAAAAACTTTCAACCTTCTGCCAAACACATGTATAAAGTCATAACATAATAGCCATATATCAAAATAATACATTTGTGACAGTCTGGAGCTGCCACTAGGAGGAGCTTTACTAAAGATTAATTTATTATAGAGTTCATTGGATCTCCTGTACATTGGATCGAAGTCTCTAGATCTATGTAATAGTGTTACAGTCAGACTGAATTTTCTCATTTATCTCACCGGTGAAAGAGCAGATGGACTAAAGTCGATAAAAGGAAACTTACAGTCAGGCTTGGACTGGCCCACAGGAGAACAGGAGAATCCTCCGGTGGGCCCCATGCAGAAATGTGTTCTCCACTCCATCTATATGAGAAGTAGTTAGCACAATGGATTTGTTTCACTATGTTCATACAAGGGCATCATCTCAACGTTCATTTAACATACTACCCTGTTTATTATTATATAGAAAAATAGGTAAACTTGTGAATGAGGTTAATGTGATATTTGCATGTAGCTGAACAGTGGGCTACCAGAGTCAATGTTACTGGTGGGCCCTTGGCACCCCAGGCTGGCGCTGCGTAATGTAGATTTTTTTTTGTTCCAGATTTTACAAAAATATGTACCTACTTTAATGTAATATGCATGACAAATGACAAAGGTTTTCTCCCTAGGAAGAATT